>CM059226.1:13006494-13170622 GCA_030347435.1 Clarias fuscus
CAAACACAAACATATCTCACACACATGCATGCACACACACAAACAAATACACTCATCCATCACACACATGCACACCTACATACACACACATTATAACATCACAAATTATAACACTCACACACTCACATCTCTGTCTCTCACACCCTCACGCAGAAACACACACACCCACTAACAAGTCACATGTTTTAGACATACTAACACACACATCACTAATGTTAACACGCAGACTCACACACCACACACACCACACAAACATGCACAAACACGCACAAACACATTTACTCATCAGACACAGACTGACACATTCACTTGACTCACACACACACACACACACACACTCAAATATTTAGGGCCCAAACTGATATTAGCCCAGTATAGTGTGTGACGTTCTGTGTGCAAGTTCTGCGGTGCAACCGGGTGCAGACGACTTTTTCGAGGTTTTGACACACTCGAATAGCACGCAGGTTGTGCGGTGCGCCCGGGGTGGGGATCGCGCCCGTGCTTGGGCCCGTCATCGTTTCTTGCAACTATATTTATTATTATTATTATAAATAATGGCGCAATGAAAAAAGTTGTTGTTTTTTGCCTAGGTTGTATTTGCCTAATAGTAAGACCAGCTATGATCAGATGATTATGAAAACAATCATCTGATCATAGCTGGTCTTACACACAGAATTAAAAGAGGGGATACTAATATCGGACCATGACCGAGTCTATATTTGAAAGTGAAAATAAAAGCATTTCTATATGTACCCAATGTGATGAGATCTCACAGGATTGGGACTAAACCACTGTGAGGCCATAAGAAAACTTCTTGTTGAAGCTAATCAGAAAAAAAGGCTTTAATTTGCCTTCTATTTGCGTGGAAAAAGGTCATGTGGCCTGATGAGTTAAGATTGACCCTAGTCTAGAGTGATGAGTGCATCAGGGTAAAAGTGCACCCATCATGTACAGTGGCCACTGTACAAGCCTCTGGAAGCGGTGTTATGATATGTGATTGCTTCATTTGGTCATTAGGTGCAGCAATGTTATGTGGCAATAAAACTAAGTCAGCTGACAACCTGAATGTACTGATTGACCAGGCTATCATATCAGTGGAACTTTTATTCCCTGATTGCACAGGTGTACTTCAGGACTCAAATTGTAAAAGGGAAGTACTGAGAGCATTAGCTGGCCACCACACTGTGTGCTATGCCCAAAGCTAAAGGTTGTATGAATTAAACTAAACATTAAAAATGTTAACACAATTTTAGGTCACAATAATAGAAAAAGTAGCCATCCTTAGGTGATCTGTACATTAAAAGGTTTAGCCATATTTAAATGCATCCACTATAACAAGGTTAACCCAAATAAAATGCAAATCATTCATGTTTGTGCATATGTGTCATAATTAAAAATACCTCCAGGACTAGTTGCTGAACTTTGCCAGACCCGTGGACTCTGAGCAGGGAAAAAAGCAGCTTAAAATGGCCAATGCATTCTGTTTCTGATCCTGTAAAAGAGCAGAAATTAACACATTTTAACAAACATTTTAAAGCTATACATTTTAAGAGAAAAATAATTATAATCTGGTGAACGTTTTGGTGAAAATTAAGATGCTAGCAGTAACAATAAAATTCAATTGTTATTCCAGATTATTTTGTGATAAAAACCTTTGAATTGGGCCCCCAAGTGATACAGTGGTGCCGATGGCCGAGCCGATGGCCTAGAGAGAGCAAAATTGGCCGAGCTCTCAGCGGGGTTTGAATGGAAGGCACTTAGTGCTCTCACATTAATTACAGCTCTATGGTCAGTCAGGAGCTTCTGAGCTCACGTAAGCGGAAGGAGCAGATAGCACTGTCCACCGAGTATGTTACAGTATGCTGCCCCAACAGTGCGTGAGTGAGCAGTTTGAAAAGATATTTTTTTAAAGGAAATGCTGTTCACCGCGCATCTATGAGCACATCACAGTCGTTCTGATATTTAAGTAAATCAGCACCCTCTCATGTGATATTGATTTTATACATCATATGTTGTACAACTGGATATGGCAACCAACATAAGCAAGATGACTGATTGCAAACATCACTGTAATGTTTTCTTATAATATTTTGGTGTCTCAGATGCAGCCTAGAGATTCCATGTAGATTGTGTATGAGGAAAGGGGTGGGGGCGGGGTTAGCTGACTGACAAAGTAAGCGGTGCTTTGCCCAAGCAGTGGTGCAGAACACAATGTTATGTTGTTTTAAGCAGTGTTAAAACATTTTCGATTTATTGTGAAACTGGGGAAGGACCAAGGCTATAACCCTAACACTAGCCTATAGTGTTAATATAGTGTCCTTCCCCAGTTTCACAATAAATCGAAAATATTAACACTATAGGCTAGTGTTAAGGTTAAAGCCTTTGTCCTTCCACAGTTTCACAATGAATTAAAACAAATTATACTGTGGTGGGCTGCCCCATCTGGGTAATTAATGGATTTATTCAGGTTTTATTTACCCTCTTGTAGCTCTTCTATAAGCATTACCTGGGTTGTTTTTGATAACATTGCACAGTGCCTCCAAGGCCATCTCTGCTCGATGTAATCTGTGAGCATGCTGCTGTGACTCCACTTTATTTGTCTGTGTCATAGCCAGCAGTGTGTGGAGGTACTGTGCCTGAGAACCCACATAGTCCAGGAGACTTCCTGCAAAAACTTTTGGATGCTGAAACATAGGTGGATGGATAGCGAAGGAGAGAGGGAAAAAAAGCACAATTCTTAAAAACTGATTGCACAATATATTTATAGTATGGTATGTTGTGTTTAAAGTTGTAAGGTTCTTCCATGTCCTAAGAAAATTTCAGCCAATGTTTTGCTTAGACTTGACTATATTCATTTACATAAAAAGGAGCAGTACTACTACATAAATTGAATTAGAATATTTAAATGTAATAATGCTGCCAACCTTTATAATGTTTATTCAAATAACAGGTGACAGTTTAATCTTAGAAATATCAACAAAAAATAAGATGAACTATGATGAACAAATTATGAACAAATTAACACTCTTCTCATAGAATTCTCAAAAGTGAGGAGATTATTAAGTAAATAATTTATCACCGCCGTTCTTCCACATTTGTGCCCCCTGATTTCATAATTCCAAATAGAGGGAAACCCCAACCTCATTTTTAGGCAGAATGATGTATAACATTTTTTAAACCAAAATAAGTGTCTGGTTGAATGTGTTAATGTTTCTCACCTCCAGAGGAAAGGTAGGCTGCTCATTATAAACACGTACAAAGATCTCTCCAACAATGAGCTCTTTACTGTGCTCACTGAAGAAAAACTCTGCTCCAAAGCTTTTGTCACAATCACCCTATAAACAGAAACATTTCCAGTCAAATTATATTAATTGATAAAAAAATAATACAAACAACTTAAATAAAAACTGTGTTGAAATTCAGCATCATCTTTCCCAGTTTTGCTCTAACACTCCTGCCCCAACTTAATCACAAATTAAGTAAATTATTAATTAAACCATGTATGATATTCAGAGTGGAGCATGCAATTACTAAGTAAAATGTTCAACATGCCCCAAATAAAACTATGTTTACCTTCTTTATGTTTCCTTCTTGCTGTGCCTCAAGAAACTCAAGAAGCTCAGCTCTGGTTCCGTTGTTCCATATTAGATATGGGGTCTCTGAGTTGCTATTAACCAACTTGAGCACCTACGATCAGCAATGACCCACAAATCAGCACATGTCCAATATACTATTAACATACTACTGATGACTTTATTATACAGAATTTAGCTATAGGTTGATGCACAATTTCAACTCAATTAAATTTTACTTGTATAGCGCTTTTAACAATTGTCATCGTCACAAAGCAGCTTTATACAATCAAAAGAATTATTTAAGTTTGTATGTGTCAAAATCAAATTGTATGTGTCAAAATCAAAATGGTCAGATAGTCCGATAGTCCCTGATGAGCAAGCCGAGGGCGACAGTGGCAAGGAAAAACTCCCTGAGAGGGCAGTAGAAAGAAACCTTGAGAGGAACCAGACTCAACAGGGAACCCATCCTAATTTGGATGAAACAGAAAGCAGGAATTGATCTGCATTCATACTGTGACAGATGGCAGGCAGTTCAGTATAACAGTTGTTTTATATAATGTTTTATGACTGAAAACAATCCGTTAAAGACTAATATACCAAATTATGTTTTGACCCAGCCCCATCAGATCTATCAATCCACATAAAAGATGAAAAGCAATGCTGAAGGACAACTTTAAGTTAAATATTTTATCTTCCTATAACACTTAAGACAGCCTCTCCAAGCCGTTTCCGATGCAGTTCCCAGGCAGATGCCAGTTGAATGGCATGAACCCCCTACCCCCTCTCCTATTCCCAGGAAGGCATGTCTAGACTTCACAGTAAACTCACACATTAAGTCCATATTTATCCATTTGCAGTGTCACCATTAGATGGCGCTTTGTTCTAAAGAACGGCATTACCCCATAAATCTAAACAAGTAAACAGTGACTGTAATCAGTGTTTCTAGACCTTTTGTAACATGTAAACACTGCGTAAAGCAAAGACTTTTGTGGTTGCAGTGTGTGTGTTAGCGCTTTAGGGCTCCTAGGGGTGCATTCTTAAATTTAATCAGTCTAACTCTGTATAAAAGGCAAGTTGGAAAAATCATGTTTGAGAAAATAATTACAGGCTTTATTGATGACTCTAGTTCCCCCTACCCCACACCTCACCCTCTGCTTGGTCATCAGGTACACCCTGATCATTTTGATTCTGACATATTTCCTCACAAATTTCACACTCATTTCCATAATTGTATTTATATTCTGTAAGGCTGTTTTGCGAGAGTAACCATTGTTAAAAGAGCTATACAAATAAAACTGAATTTAATGTTTCAGTTAATCCCGACCAAACTGTTACCGAGCTCTGATTAAACAAGTGGCATTCCATGAGCACGGATATCACCAATAAACTTGATGAATGCACGCCCATGTCCAAATAATATGGCATAATTCCCTCTGAATAACCCAGGGAACGTGAAACAAACAGAAAAACTAAGTAAAAAACAAACTATTTTATAATACCCAAGTCAATGTCTGTATACCAAACATAAGCAGCTATATACTGCATAAAAAGTGGTACAGAATTCTTTTGCTCCTTTAAAAATTAACCACACTTATTTGTAAATCTAATCATGTTTTACCATAAAATGAGAATTGTTTTGGGGGAAAGTGCATTGATTTATCATTCTGACTTTCTGCTTTTATTAGGAAAGTGGTGGTTTATTACTAAACAAATCTGGGAAACTGTAACAGTGCGAAAAACTAAACAAGAATGCTGTCTGTCAGTTCTTTTCTTCCCTGTACATATGTGTGTGTGTGTCAGCACACATGTTTGTACTGCCATTCTCCAGACACGATCCAAGAATTATCACCTTAACCATTTCACCACATGGGAAGATGTGAGGTTAATTAGCTGAAATTCTTAGTTTATTTTAGTGAACTCTTACCAATTACCAATACAGTGGAACTTCAGATTGCGAGGAACGCAGTTTACGAGTGTTCCGCAAGACGAGCAAAGATTTTTAATAAATTTTGACTTGAAAAACGGGCAAGTCTTAGTTTACGTGCTGAGTATCATGTATCACGCGTGCGCTCTTGTTTTGATACGTGATCACAAGTGAGCCTATGATTTTTCTCTCTTGCGCTGCAGAATTGTGGGTAATCGTCTCCCCTGCTGGTTCTTAGTTCTCGTCTCTTACTGGTATAATCAACATCTCCCTCTCTGTTTCAACGTGTCTCGCACTATTGTGCACTCGTGTGTGCGCACGCGTAATTGCATGTGTCAGTGTTTTGACACCAACACGCACACACTCTCTCTTGCCTTTACACCCCTCCTGGCTACACACACACATACAAACACACACTCTCTGCTTTACACAGAAAACTCCGCTCTGTCGCGATTCTTTTCAAAGGTAAAGCGCTAATTCACTTTTTTTTTTTTTACTTTACAGCAGTGATTCCATTAGTATGCGCTCACGCGAGTGTCATTAGAGAGATTTCTTTTTTTTCCTCGTTAAAACAGCGTTTCCCTTGTGCATGTTTTTGTTGTGAAACTTAAAAAGCGAGGTGGGGGGAGGAAGGAGAATTTTACTGTGTAAGACGAGGAGAGGGAAGGGACAAATTCCACACACAGGCAAATACACAGCACGTGCGCGCACAAATGGAAACACTAATTATGCTCGTAATCCAATAGTCCACTGTACCAAGAAGTGTGAATGTGCGTCTCTTTGTCTACAGGTGTGACTTTGCATAGAGTTCATATTCAAATTTTATTTGTCACATACACAGTCATACACAGTACGATATGCAGTGAAATGCTTATACGACCGCCCGTGACCGTAACAATTAACAAGAAATAAATAGTGGAATAAAATAAGAATAAGAAAAAAATATTTTTTTTTTTCGAAAAATATATAAGACATTTTAAATATAAAAACTTATCTATACAAATGTAGACGAAAATAGCAATACATTTAAATGGAAATAAATGGAAATGTCCAGTAAGTGTGCAAATGTGCAATGTCCATGGGTGTCCGGGGTATGTGCAACTGTGCATGAGTGTACAGATGAGTAATGTCTATAAGTGACGATTACTGTGCGGAGTGCAAAAATGCAAAGATGATTAGTCCTGTATAGTGTTCATAACTGTGCATTGATCAAAAATGCAGAGATTATTTAGTCTGTGCATGATGTGGTTGAGAGACCATATCGGCTGCAGGAAGAAGCTCCTCCTCAGTCTCTGTGTATTGGCCTTCAGGTGGCGGAAGCGCTTTCTTGACCGCAACAGAGAGAACAGTCCATTGCTGGGTTGGCTGAGGTCCTTCACGATCTTCCTGGCCTTGGTCCAGGTGTTTGTATGTGAGAAGAGATTCTTAAGCATCAGTGCACATAGTCAGCTATATGCATGAATGTCAAATTAAGTTTTGTGTACATTTTTAATTTAATATAAGTATTACAAATTTGACCCTTATTATCTGATATGTGGATGTTTAGTATAGTGTCATAAGTCCAGCCTCTGGGGTTTAACCCTGAGTTCTGGTTATTGTCTATTTTGCTTGCTGTAGATCGAGTGCAGGTCAGGGAGCTCGATGAGGATGATGAGATCAACAGATCGCACCACCCTCTGTAGTCTGTCCTGCATGGTGCTGTTTCCGAACCAGGTCGTGATGTTTCCCGTCAGGGTGCTCTCTATGGCACCAGTTCTCCAGATTCCCAATCTCCTTCAGGTAGGCCGACTCATTGTTGTCAGAGATCAGGCCCACCACGACGGTGTCATCAGCAAACTTAATGACGGTGGTAGAGCTGGTAGTGGCCAAACAGCCGTACGTGTATAAAGAGTACAGCAGAAGGCTCAGAACACAATCCAGTGAGGGAGCCTGACACATGTCCAACATCCTTACTGCCTGTGGTCTGCCAGTTAGGAAATTAGAGGTCCACTGGCACAGAGATGAGCTGAGTCCCAGGTGCTCCAGCTTGGTGGCGAGTGTGGAGGGAATTATGGTATTAAATGCTGAGTTGTAGTCAATAAAGAGCATTTTAACATAATTCCCCCTTCTCATGTCCAGGTGAGTGAGTGATGTGTGGAGGAGGTGAGAGATGGCATTGTCTGTAGAGCAGTTTGGACGATAAGCGAACAGTAGTGGATCGAGGGTGTCCGGTAGTGAGGAAATAATGAAGTCTTTGACCAGCCGCTCAAAGGACTTCATTACTACTGAGGTGAGGGCTACAGGTCGATAGTCATTGAGGGAAGCAGGATGGGGTTTCTTCAGAACAGGAACAATGATGGACATTCTGTCCATGTGGGGATTACTGACTGAGATAAGGAGATGTTGAATATCTCTGTAGACACAGGTGCTAGCTGGTCTGCGCAGTATCTGAGGACTCGACCTAAGATGCCGTCTGGTCCTGCTGCCTTCCTGGTGTTCACTCTCCTGAAGGCTCTCCTCATGTTATGTAGGAGATGATGAACCATTTCTGGTGCTGGCAGTGTCTTCCAGTCTGCAGCCGTTAACGCCACTAGCATTAGCATCACTAGCATCATTAGCACCGCTTCCGTAAACACGATGTCATCAGAGCTATTTCGGAACATGTCCCAGTCTGCGTCATCGAATGGGTCCTGTAGAGTGGCCACCAAATGGTCCATCCAGCGTGCAACCTCCCTCTGAACTGGAACTTCCCATTTGAGTATTTTGGGATGAGGAAGACGGCAGCATGGTCAGATTTCCCAAACGAGATTGTACCTTGTAGACATCCTTGACCATTGTATAACAATGATCCAGTGTCCTTTCGCCCTGGTGGGGCACGAAATGTGTTGATAAAAGTTTGCCGCTGCGTGTTTGAGGTTGGGCGTTGTTCAAGTCCACCGCCACAATAAGCGCAGCGTCCCAGTGTTGTGTCTTGTGCTGGGTGAGTGCCTCACACAGCTCGCATAAGGCACTGTCCGTGTCCGCTTGTGGTGGAATGTAAAAAGCGCTGATTATGACCTATATAAACTCCCGAGGAAGATAAAAAGGATGACATTTGATGGACAGTAGTTCGAGGTTGGGTGTGCAGGAGAATGTGAGAGGAACAACGCTCGCGCTGTTGCAGCAGCCGTTGTTTGCACCAGCCGTTGGATGGCGTGGTCCGGCACCGCTGGGTTCAGCCAAGTCTCGGTGAAGCAGAGAAGATTACAGTAACAAATGTCTCTCTGGAACTTAATCTTTGCCCTGAGGTCATCGAGTTTGTTCTCCAGTGACTGGACATTGGCGAGCAGGATGCTAGGCAGAGGTATGCATGAGCTCTCAGCCTGTTTCTGATTAGGGTTGCAACTAACGACTATTTTAATAGTCGACTAGTCATCGACTATTGAAACGATTAGTCGACTAATCGGATAATTATTACATTTTTCTAAAATTTAGCATGAGATTGCTTTAATTAGGTGGAAAATTATAGTAAACACAAGAAAGAAGGGGGTACTTCAATGAAAAATGCATATGAACTTTGCTGCTGATAGGCCCGATTCATACTAAAAGTAAATAAAAATGCCCTGTCTAAAACCAAATAATAAATATAAAATGTACAATGTACATCCAAATCAAAACGTATTGGCTTTCATGTTATTTAAATCTTACCGAGGCGAGTCAAACTCCGTTTCATTAAACTGTCCGACGTGCTTTCTCTTTAAATGTTCGTGCATCACCGAGGTGCTGCCGTGATACGCAAGGACTGCTTTGCAAACCATGCAGGTAATCTTTTTATTCGCCGTATCCAGGCTAAAATGCTCCCAAACTTTAGACATTTTGGTACGCGCAGCTGCTGCGTTGGACGCCGCAACACGCCATTTCTGTATGTTATCGCACAGCAGAGAAGCTAATGTGCATGCGCGACTCTCGGCAGAGATTGTAATGAAGAGAGATGCCTCACTCGGTCGGAAAAAACATGTCTGGCGACAACTTCGACAATAATTTCTATTATCGATTTTTGTCGACAACGTCGACGAATCGTTGCAGCCCTATTTCTGATGCCGGCTCGTTTCCCTCAGGGCCGCCGCTTGGGGTCGCATCCTTTGTTCTCCCTCAGGATCTCACTCGGCCAGCTCGGACCAGGAGTTAAAAACGTCGAATTGTGAGTACATTGTAAATCAATGGAAATAAGAGCATCTCTATCGTACTTAAGGCACTCAATTGTGATGAAATTGCCAGTTTAAAGTTACTGAAAATTTACTTAAAAGACCAAAATAAAGTAAAATAGGTTGGAAAAGTCGTGACGGCACTTGAATTTACCATTCTGTATATATTTTTAACACACTATGTTATGTTCTAACTCTCTTAACTCATGCCCTTTCATACGTGGTTATTTACACACGTGGACAAAATTGTTGGTACCCTTCGGTCAATGAAAGAAAAACTCACAATGGTCACAGAAATAACTTTAATCTGACAAAAGTAATAATAAATAAGAATTCTATGAATGTTAACCAATGAAAGTCAGATATTGCTTTTCAGCCATGCTTCAACGGAATTATAAAAAAGAAATGAACTAATGGAACAGGACTGGACAAAAATGATGGTACCCCTAACTTAATAGTTTGTTGCACAAACTTTTGAGGCAATCACTGCAATCAAACGATTCCTGTAACTGTCAATGAGACTTCTGCACCTCTCTGCAGGTATTTTGGCCCACTCCTCATGAGCAAGCTGCTCCAGTTGTTTCCGGTTTGAAGGGTGCCTTTTCCAGACAGCATGTTTCAGCTCCTTCCAAAGATGCTCAATAGGATTGAGGTCAGGGCTCATAGAAGGCCACTTTAGAATAGTCTAATGTTTTCCTCTTAGCCATTCTTGGGTGTTTTTAGCTGTGGGTTTTGGGTCATTGTCCTGTTGCAAGACCCATGACCTGCGACTGAGACCCAGCTTTCTGACACTGGCCTGCACATTTCTCTCTAGAATCCCTTGATAGTCTTGAGATTTCATTGTACCCTGCACAGATTCAAGACACCCTGTGCCAGATGCAGCAAAGCAGCCCCAGAACATAACAGAGCCTCCTCCATGTTTCACAGTAGGGACAGTGTTTTTTTCTTGATATGCTTCATTTTTCCGTCTGTGAACATAGAGCTGATGTGCCTTGGCAAAAAGTTCCATTTTTGTCTCATCTGTCCATAGGACATTCTCCCAGAAGCTTTGTGGCTTGTCAACATGTAGTTTGGCATATTCCAGTCTGGCTTTTTTATGATTTGTTTTCAACCTTGCTCGTCTCCCATGTAGTCCACTTTGGCTCAAACAACGACGGATGGTGCGATCTGACACTGATGTTCCTTGAGCATGAAGTTCACCTTGGATCTCTTTAGAAGTCTTTCTGGGCTCTTTTGTTACCATTCGGATTATCCGTCTCTTTGATTTGTCTTCAATTTTCCTCCTGCGGCCACGTCCAGGGAGGTTGGCTACAGTCCCATGGATCTTAAATTTCTGAATAATATGTGCAACTGTAGTCACAGGAACATCTAGCTGCTTGGAAATGGTCTTATAGCCTTTACCTTTAACATGCTTGTCTATAATTTTCTTTCGAATATCCTGAGACAACTCTTTCCTTCGCTTCCTCTAGTCCATGTTGAGTGTGGTACATACCATGTCACCAAACAACACAGTGACTACCTGGAGCCCTATATATAGGCCCACTGACTGATTACAAGATTGTAGACACCTGTGATGCTAATTAGTGGACACACCTTGAATTAACATGTCCCTTTGGTCACATTATTTTCAGTATTTTCTAGGGGTACCATCATTTTTGTCCAGGCCTGTTCCATGAGTTTATTTTTTTAAATAATTATCTTGAAGCATGGTTGAAAAGCAATGTCTGACTTTCATTGGTTAACATTCATAGAATTTTTATTTATTATTACTTTTGTCAGATTAAAGTTATTTATGTGACCATTGTGAGTTTTTCTTTCATTGACCGAAGGGTACCAACAATTTTGTCCACGTGTGTAGCTTTTCTAATTACACATGATAAAATCTAATGGCTCACTGTGTTAATGTTCACCTTGTATCAAAAGGGTTTTGTGTCATCTTATACTTTGTGTACTTTTAATTTGTAGTAGATTTATTAACTGAAATAATTTAAACTAAATGAAAATTCTAACATTGTCAGGACTGACCGATGTCAGTAATCAGCGCTGGTGTTTTTGCGTTTTTGTGATGATAATGAAATGCAGTAGGCTGTTATGATCATAATTTTCTTTATGTATTCTGTATTTCTGTAAATTTCCATCAACTTGTTTGTGGTCTTCTTTCCAAAAAGTGTATTGGTAATATATATATAAAATAAATTAATGCTAAAAATAAAAAACAGATGTATGTCAGATTCTCATCTCTCATGTTATACAACATCTCTTTTCGCTGCCAGTATGCACGCTCACCTTTGTCCAGTGATACAAAACCGCCACTAAACTAGCCAATCACAGACTTCCACACACTACTTCTGATTGTCTGTTTCTTCCCTAATCAGCTGGCACTAATCGACCGTATAACGGAATTCTATTCAATTTTATTTATATGATACATTCAAAATGGTCATTGTCTAAAAGCAGCTTTACACAATCAAAAGAAAGTTATAGGAAATTTAAATTTTATATAAATTCAAGGAAGTTACATAAAGGAAGCATTTTTTATTTATTTATAATATTATTATTAATAAATAAATATTTGAGCATCTCCTTTTTTATTGAATTAAGTATTAGTATATACCAGTTTTAAAAATCTATTTCTTCATATAGCTCATTGTTAGACTACTGTACGTTGAGTAAAATGCAAATTAGACAACTTGGTCGCTTTAATTATAAAATGTTATTTTCAACGCTTCCATCATGCGGTCGAAGAAGAAACAGGCAATCAGAAACAGTGTGTGGAAGTCTGTAATTGGCTACGATTTTCTTTTGTTGCATTAGACTGTAGTTTTTCGCCATGTCCAACTATGAAGTCTGATTTAATTGCTAGCATTAAACATTTTTATTTATTTTATGTTTTGCTGCTGAAATAAATTTTAGGCAGAGATGTCTGCTCTGCCTTGTTAATTCGTTTTGAAACCCCCAATTCGCCAGCAGTGAAACCGGTTCGATAACGTTACACCTATCGTGAATAAAAGGTGAGAAGAGGGATTACAGGTGTTCACCTCGGAGCACGTTGTAGCGAGTAGCTTATATACTCTGTTATACTTTGTTTGTTGCATTTCTGGGGGAGTACGTCTGCAGTTTTATCAATAGATCTGCTCATATCTGTGCACAAGTTCATCAGTCTTTTGATCAACGGCACTCACTTTCACTTTGCAAAAGGCAGTGTTTATTGTTAAGTGTATATTTAAAGCGCATACACGCACATTGATCATGAAAGATCTATTGTAAAACAAAATAAAATTCATGTTTGCTTCAGCATTGGAAACAATATTGTTTTAAGCTAACGTTATAACAAACAGCTGAATGAAGTTAAATTTACACAATAAATTAATAATTGCGTTTGCTTTAGACTTGTGCAATCGTGTAAATAGCTTTTTCAATGTCTACCATACTACCATATAATATATTTGTGTTTAATACTGTTTTATTACAGTTTGTAATTTATCAGATACTTTCAAGTAAATTTTAATCACTCTAAACACAACACAATTTTTTATCCGATTTTAAAAATACATAAATAAAATGAGTTTACCTTAGTTTACCGGGAGATAATTGATAATCAGTGTTAATATTTTGCCTCACATTAAATATGGATAATCATCTAAAACATGCAACTTTACATGTCCACTTGCTCTTAGGTTAACCTAGAAAAATGCTTAGGAGGGTGTAGGATTACAAATTTATAAAATGTTAAATCTAGGTTCCAACAAAATAGTATATGAACTGAAAAGTTATGTACATTGGGTTTTTGAGGTAAGGATTATGACATTCTAAGGACATCAAGTCTGGTAACCCTGGTGTTTGAGACATTAATCTTGTCTTCATGTACTTCCTGACCACTGGGTAGGTAAATATGAATGCTAATCTCAAGCCCAGGCAGTGCCTTTGTCTCTATGATCATGTGAAGGTCTGGGCGATACTGTCAGGCTGATTAGATTAGCACCTATGCATTTGAAAGGCACTCTTATGCTGATGAGATCAGGGCTGGGGAACTTCCGGTACCAGGCTGATTCCTGTACTACACTATGCTTTGTTTAGATTGTCTCCACCTCTTTGTATCCCTCCCCCTTATAAAGTAATAACTCTTCAGAGCTGAGTTATAATATTAGACTTGGATGACTACAGCGACGCGCGGCGAGTTTCTCAATAAAGAGTAACTTCTGCTTAAAAGATATCCCAACGTCTCCTGGTCTCTGATTCAACAAAGGAAAGAAAAGTTCACAACAAGGGTCAGCTCAAGCACATTCAGAAAGAACTCAAGTTCAGTCTGAAGGAGGCCCAGGTGACATACAAAAAGAAAGTGGAGACGAAGTTGCAGGAAAACAACATGAGGGAGGTCTGGGATGGTATGAAAACTATCACAGGCTGTAAAAAGAAGGACAGCAGTATAATAGCTGGGGATTTGGTGAGGGCCAATGAGTTCAATCAGTTCTTCAACAGAAGAACTTATTGACTGCCACACTACTTTACCAACGATTGTCTGTCTTGTTATCACCTCCCCTGTCCCTCAATTACTGTCTCAGTCCTTACCCACACTACAAAAAAGACGTTCAAACAGCTGTTTCTTCATCTCCTCAGACCTCAGGTTAGTCATGCACTCGATCCCCTGCAGTTCACCTACAGGTAGAAACTTGGTGTTGATGACGCCATCCTCTACTTGCTCCATCAGACCCTCTCCCACCTCGATAAGGGGCAAGGTTCTATGAGGATTATGGTTTTTGATTTCTCCAAGGCTTTCAACACAATTCAGCCTCTGTTATTTAGAAACAAGCTGACTGACAGGCAGGTGGATTTACATCTGGTGATCTGGATCACAGACTACCTCACCAGAAGTCCATAGTATGTTAGGATGAGGAACTGCATCTCCGAAAGACTTTCTAGCAGCACAGGAGGACTGCAGGGGACTGTCCTTGCCCCTTTCCTGTTCATTCTATACACCTCAGACTTCATTACCATTACCACATGCAGACGTTCTCAGATGACAATGCCATTGTGGGATGGGGATGTTTTAGTGATGGACAGGAGGGCGAGTACAGAAGCCCGGTCAAGAACTTTGTGGTGTAGTGCAATCTAAACCAGCTACAACTAAACATCATTAAGACCAAAAGGATGGTTATAGACTTTCGTCAGTCTCCCCTGCTGTCTCCATCGAGGGAGTGGATGTTGAGAGGTTCAGGTCATACTGATACCTGGGGCTACAGCTGCATGACAAACTGGATTCGTCAATGAACACTGACTATCTGTAAAAAAAAAAAAAAAAGGTCAGAACCGATTGTTCTTCCTCTAGGATCTTTCAATATCTGTACAAAGCTACTGATTATGTTTTATCAGTCAGTCATCGCCAGTGTGCTTTTCTACACGGTTGTGTGCTGGGGAGGTAGTCTTTTTTTTCTTCTTAACTTTTGATTTTTTATTTATACGCTTCACTATATACTCCTTATATATCTTGCAGTGTTTGATCGTAGATTTTCATTGCTGGTCAGTTCTCATATTACTCTGTGTAGGAACTAGCAGGCCACCTCAAAGGGAGCCATGAATCTGTCACCTTCCAGCAAAACACGCCATGCTAATAATGTTATCTCTCTCTGTGGTGTAAAGCAGCTGGAAACATGACCCGGTCAAAAGAGGAAACCCAGATGGCTTTCACCAACCCCGACCTCAAATGGTGCAAATCAGCAAGTCGTTGAACGAGGAAGAGACAGTTCACGACATCAGCAAACAAGGAAAGAAACAGTTTCACGTCTCCAACTCAGAAGGTGTAAATCTGCAAAGCAACTTTGTTGCACAAGAGAGAAGCATTTCACATACCCACTCAAACGGTGTAAGTCAGCAAGCAACCACTTGAATGCGGAAGAAGCCAGTAACACAACCCCCTGGCAGTTGCTGACCCCCCGGAATGCATTTCCTGCTTCACCTCTTGGCCCCAGAACAGAGAACATACAGTCTTCATAATCCTAAATCAGTTAAAGTAAGCCAGTAGGGCAAAGATAAAATTATATGTATGTGCTCAAATAGAATGTGTGATATCTTTGTGTTGTGTTCAACATGTTTATCATGAACTCAGGAAGTGTTATCAACCTGTATAACCCTTGCTATAGATAAAGCTATGAATGGGTAAGCAAGATATGGGATGTTTGTTACCGAATTAAAACTGTGTATTCAGTGAAAACACATTGAAGTGTATGAAAAGTTAGTTGTATGAACCAGACTCATGTTAATACACTCTGTCTAAATTACTAAAACTCCACTGAGGTGACAGACCAAACCATAGGTTAAATGTATGTACGAAAAGGAGGAACCATGCAGGACGTTGCTACGCCCATAACCACCTCTGATTGAGACAAAACCCAAGATCCTGAGATTCGTCACTAAAGGTAACCAGCAAGCACGACCATTTCCACGCAGCGCATGCTTCCGCCCTTGTGGGATAAACAGAATTGGTAAGATACACTAAATCGTGCTAAACGCTGGACGGGTAAATTATTAAACTAAAAATTTATAGCATGCACGTAATCAAATTAACCCAAATCGTTTAAGATTTGCTTCACCTCTAACCCAGAGCTGAAAACCCAACACCTGTGTGTACTGACTATATGTTGTCTGTGTTACTGTCTCTATGGCTGCTGGATATCTGGAATTTCCTTCTGGATCAATAAAGTATCTATTTATCTATCTATTTAAATATACATTATCCTTATACATGATGTGACTGTGACCATACCTAACCTAACTCTTCTCGTCTCTCCTCTCTCTTTTCTTCCCCTCTGTCTCTCTCCCTCTGTCGAGCTACACAGGACTCGTTCCTGAGCTGTTAGTGATCCTGGCCCCTTCTGTACTCTGGACCTGTCAGAGTCATCCTAGTGCCCCGCATATGGTTAGAGATATCGTTGCTTTGATGCCCTGTGCTGTCTGCTTGGGATGTGTGTGTTGACTGGGGACAGTTCCATTTTACTTTCTGGCCTCTGCTGATACAGAAAGCTCTTCTAAGGATTTGTGACTACAGTCACTTAATAGCTCAGGACTGGTGTTTCCTACAGTCTACCTGAGACTCCAATAATTACCTAGACTCCATAACTTAAAGACATAAACTGTTTTATAGAACTTCCAGCTGCCTAACACACAGTTTGACTGCAGATCAATCCCTGCTATCAGTTATCACCCAAGGGAGGATGGGTTCCCTGTTGAGTCTTGTTCCTCCCAAGGTTTCTTCCTATTGCCATCTCAGGGGACTTTTCCTTGCCACCGTCGCCCACGGCTTATCAGGGACTATCTAATCATTTTGATTCATACACATTTTCTACAAACTTTGTTTTGGTTGTGTAAAGCTGCTTTGTGAAAATGGCAATTGTTAAAAGCGCTATACAAAAAAAAATTATTAAATTGAAAGAAGGCTATTCACAGCCCAACTGCTGGCCGGCGCTGTAGGAGAGCTCACGGTCTTCCGACCCCTTCAAATACTCCATTTGGTCTGCCCAGCTAAGAATGGAGACTTCTGCTGGAAAACTACTCGTTAGCAGACTCAGGCAAGACTCAGACTGGAGCTGCTAATTCGGTGAGAAGGGGGTTCTACTGAGTTCCTGCATTTTTCCCCTCAGTAATCGCCACAAACGTAACTTGCCTTTCTAGCACTGAAGGCAGAGCCAGTGACAAAGCGCACATGACAGTTAGCGCCTTCCTAGCGTGGAGAATTCTCAAACTGGTGAAGCCACAGGCCTGGGAAAAGGGGCAAATAGCGGATTTCTTCTTCGCCAACATGCTTCTTCGTCCATACTTATTATAGTTAGCACCGTTAGCGCGGTCAAACAGAACCTAGTACTCTCAGTGACAATGCATCTAAAATCGCCACTCCGTGAGTTACCACGACTTACCAACTAAGGCCGTTGTCGCTAACACCAACAAGGACAGTTCGGATTATTTTAAGCCAAGTCCTAAAACGTGAGCTAGCACCAGCTACAAAACTCTACGGGACAAGGTGTTTACAGCGAGATGAAGAGCGTAAGAACTGAGAGTCAACCGTGGTGGCGATGGCTTCATTGGTAGTTGAAGCCTAGGGCACTCATTAGGAGTGCCCTAAGGTGGGAATTGGCTATCACTAAAATTAGGGAAAAAATGTGGGAAGAGCAGGACTGAGGAAAAATGTGCTCTGAGGTATTTGGGATGCTCAGTTGCTCATGGCATGGCTGTTGGGAAATAGACTTCAGTAGATTTATTACCCATCTTAATAAACTTGTGGATTAAATGTCAATAAATCTTATTACATTTTGTAGGGGCAAAATCCCTCAGTTTAAAGACACTATCCTTCAACTTGGCTTAAACTGCATATTAATTATGGCAACAAAAATGCTAATTTTCTCTTAGTAAATTGCTCACATTTCTTTTGCAAGCTTTAAAAATAGGGTCTCTCTCCACAAAGATTAATAAATACCAAATAAATGAAATGCACCAATACACTCACAAAAATGACAGTAATCATTACTCTTTTGAACATCCATCAAATAATAAAATACATAAATAAATGAATAAAAAACTGTAAAGAGAAGATCATGACACAAAAATAAAAAAGAACAGCAATTAACCTAATTTCTCGTTCCTACCTCAGCAGGTGAGCTGGTGCCTAGTTTACGGGCAATGTATGGTGTGAGCATAGCTGCCAGACTTTTCCTGACGGCAGGGTTTTCTGGAGGTGGCTCTGGCCCACCCCCATTCTGCTTTGTTCCATCAACATCTCCTCCAGCACTATAGCCTCCAAGGCGACCAAGAGCCAGCAGACTGAGTTTTGCAAGGCTGTTGGCCACATGCTGCTGATTGGTTTCCTGGCTGGCCTGGACCCCACTCTCTTCCAGCGTGAAGTCATAACTAAAGAGGTTGAGAAGCAGTGGCCAGAGTGCACCAGCTTGATACACACGTGTCTGAAGAAAGAAGTCTACAGAGAACGAGCTCACACTCTCCACAGCTAGGGAGGCCAGACGAGGAAGAGTCTGAGGGAGAAGGATAATAACCTTTAGGGCTATTATTGTTTGTTACAGACACACATGGTTTTGGTATTAAATGATCTGACATAATAGGTGTATTGTTTTAGCCCTAATATATAGATAGATACATGTACACATAATGCTGGTGCCTTTGAATTAATAACACACAGGTCAAGGTCCAGTGCAGGTCTAACATTATTGTAGCTAACATTTTTGAAGTTGAAGGGTAAACGTTTTTTATTTCAATATACAAGGTGAAAGATGGTGATTCAAATGAGATTTTTCTGGAGTTACTCATATGTTTAGACTATTGACTTTCTTTGAGCTTGATCCTGTTTGGATGAATTTCAAAATATAAATCACAGGGTAATCTCTGGTAAATAGGCAAACTGAAAACATTATGTCTACACCATTCAGTCCCAGAGGTATAAAAACACTTCAAGCACAAATTCTGATAAGAAAGGCAAATACAGATAAAAAGAAACATGTTTACTTACCTTGCCATAGTAAAGTATGTGACAAACATTTCTGATGATATTTGGAAGCTCAATGATTTTCTCTCTGCATTCCTCAAACTGAGCAGCTACACTGAAGCACCTACAGATGTGGCCACACACCTATAAACCAAAACAACTCGATAAATCTCTACAAAAGTTTTTTAACAAACAGCACATAAGACAATATTATGCACTGTCAGTACATTTCTTAATTATTATGCACATATTTTATGACACTGTATGATGACATGCTATTTCCTAATTTATTAGGAGAGCCCTCTTTTTCATCTGAGAATTATTATCCTTAGCACCATGACATCATAGCTATTACATCATCGTCATTGCTATGATAGTGCTGATGTCTAAAAGTGTGATGTCATACAGTTCTAATAGTATCGGTAACCTTTTCCAGCTTTGCCACTTTAAATGCATGTGCCCGCTGTACCTACTTTCTTTCTTGTGTGCCCTGGTGGCGATGGCATAGTTCAGTGCAAGTTTATTTTTTATTTATGGTTTATGCACTTAGAATGCTCAAAATTGAGTGCCTCATACCTATTCTGCCATGTCCTCCATTTTGCTGGAAGCCGTAAGCACATCCACAGAGCAGACAGTGGTGTCTGGGCCTTTTGGGGGGGTCTTAACATGCTCATACATACAAAAAGCTGATTGAGCTGAACAACTTTCACATTGCATGTAACCGCCTCTAATCAACAGGAAGCCAGTTATTTTGGGTTGTTTGCAAAATGCACCCAAAGGAACTACTGTATAATACATTCTTCCTGGGGACATCGCCACCAAACCAGGCCTATGTGATCTTGAGACACTGACAATGCAAAATTGGGGAAGGGATTTTTAATATCCTAAACAAGTCAGCTGTGATGATGCCTTAAACTTATGCTGAGTGGTTAATAACTCCATGAGACATCACATTGTGACATCATAGCCTGATGCTTTTTTTTCCAGCATCCGCAGCGTTTTGGAGGTCTTCACTTAAATCTTCTCCTATTCTATTCCTATTCTATTCACAGTCACACATCACAAATGTAACACGCACACCCTTCTCTCTCACACACACACACAAACACACTCGTACATCACATGCATACACACACTAACAAGTCATATATCTCGCACACACATCACAAACACATTTACTCATCACACACAGACTGACCCACCCACGCACACACACACCCTCTCTCATGTACTAACACGAATGTCTCTCACACAACAAGATACCACTGAGTAGTAAGAAAAGATTAAAACAAAATGCACTCACATGACACATACAAACTCACTAACACACCCAGGCGATGGCGCAAGGTGCTATAATTTTTTTTTCTCCCTCCAGCATTCGGGGATTCGGGGATTTTTTGGGGTTTTAACATTCTCAAAAACCAAAAGGTTGGAATCTGCTGCCATTAGTATGCCTGAGAGTTTGGGCCTCAGACATGGCCCAGGGCATTCACACAAGATTTTGCTTCATAGCTCATATACAAATGGTAGACGAGTGGTATTCTACTTTCACCGCCGCACCTCATAGCGACAGTATGTGTCTGCTGGCTTTTATCACTGAGTGGCGCTATACGAGTATAGACCGAAGCCTCAGGCCTTAGTTCAATCTCTCAAGGATTAATGAGCTGCAGCTCCTTTAGAGCTGCACGTAGTAGCGGATAACATTGTAGTTAAACGAATTCATAATCACAGTACTAAAATTACAGTACAAATGTAGAATTACATTTTATTAGTATCGAATTTAAGCAAAGTAAACGTTAACACAGTGAGCCTTTAGAGTTTATCATGTGTCATTAGAAAGGCTACGCGTGGGTTTTGGGTCATCTTATATTTTGTGTTCTTTAAATTTGTAGTAGATAATATTGAAATAAATGAAATTAAATGACCATAAAATTAAAACATTGTCAGGACGTGCTACTGCATAAACAGATGTCGTTGTAATTCAGCCCCGCTTGTGTTTTTGCGGTATTATGAGAATGAAATGCAGTAGGCTGTTTTTGATCATCATAATTTTCTTTAATAAATAATGACTCCCATTGCACTGTACCACCGCTGGCAAAACCTTATGAAATACACGTGAAACAAACGAATTTACAATCACAGTACTAAAATTATAGTAATACTCTTTCCCAACTCAGATGGTGCAGATCTGCAAAAACAACTTCCTTGCACCAGAGAAAAGCATCTCACATCTCCACTCAAAACGGTGTAGAGCAGCACAAGTGCCTTGAATAGGGAAGTTTCACAACCCCCTGGCAGTTGCTGTCCCCCTGGAATGCGTTTCCTCTGGGCCCCAGAACAGAGAACATACAAAGCTTTAAGGACGCATACTATGTTAATCAGTTAAAGTATGCCACTAGGGCAGATATAAAATCATGTGTGTGTGCATGTAGAATGTATGATGTCTTTGTGTTAAACTTATGTTTCAACCTGTACAGCCCTTGCTATAGATAAAGGTATGAATGGGACATGGGATGTTTGGTATCAAATGAAAGTTCTGTATATTCAATGAACGTTGATGTGCATGAAATCTTAGTTATATGAACCAGAATCATGTTAATACACTTTACCTAAATTACTAAAACTCCACTGAGATGGCCTCCCACGTGACAGGGAAAACCACAGGTTAAATGTATGCACGAAAAAAGGAACCATGCAGGGCATGACTAAGCCCACAACCATCTCTGATTGGAACAAACGACTGTGTGACAGACCTGCACCGTGAGATTAAAAACCTAAAGTCTGAGCAGCCTCGGCACGTTTTTGAACGTCACGATTTCTGAAGGAAGCAAGCGGACGCCTCTCTTGCTCCGCTCTCAACCAACGCCTGAACTTTTACTTCTGACCTTTTGACCCAGCATAAACCACCCAACAATGTGTTTACAGAAACAACAGCATTTTTAGTCTTTTTTAGTTATTTTAATGTTTTATTCTGAAAGTCTAGTTTTCCAGTTGTTCTATATTTAAAGTTTAATGTCTTTGAATGTATTTTTTTAATAACAATAAACAGATACAAACAGAGATAGGATATATAATAGTTCATTCTTTGTACAAATAAAATTGTCAGCTAGTGAACTTGTTTCAATGTTCAACTTCAATGTTTTTTGACTCATTATTGTACAGTAAATATCAATAGCTCTGGTTCAGATTTTTCATGTTTGTTGTTTAAAATACACAGATGTGGAAATTACCATAACTGTAGTATTTCTTCGATACAACATATTGTTTTGACTTTATGACTCAGTTATATTTTAAAACCGAGACGACGGAAAATGTCACTTTGCAGTCATTTCACGAATTACTTTGAAATGCGACTGATTTATTTTGGCCGCTGTCGTTTTGTCGCCGCGGTGAACACGGCAATAATAGACATTCCCCTTGTCTACCTACTGTAAACTTGGATGTATGCATGTGAACCTTGGTACACTTCTAGAGCTCATTGAGTTAAACAATTTTCACTACCCATTAGAATTTGATATACTCCACTAAGGACATTTATATGATTTTGCCCAAACAGCGTTCAATATAATCCTAAGACATTCATGATGAATTATGAAGTTTCTGCGCTTAAGATCGAGTGCCTCATACCTGTACTGCCATGTCCTCCATTTTGCTGGAAGCCGTAAGCACATCCACACAGCGGGACAGTGCTTCAAGTAAGATCTGTAAGGAAACACATACCCCTCATGTTAGCCTGGACAGACACACAACTGCAGCAAACTATTTTTAGAATTAATTAGAATAATAATGATCAAAAAGTCTCAGACTTCAATGCCATTTTCTCGTCGCAGTTCTTCAGCATTGAGTGCTGAGCAGTTGACTGTGTGGAAGGTGAGCTCAGATGCTGATGGTAAGAGTGGAGAGACTTTGGAGAAAAGCTGCTTATCATTGGTCTCCATGGTAATGGTTTTAATAAGCATGGGGTAGCCTGCATATTTATATGGCTCCAGTTCTGAAAAAGAGACTCATTTAATATAATTTCCATTGTGGATTTATTTTCTGTCTATTTCTTTTATTAATCCCACCTATGCCCTAAAAGTATGAAGACAAAGGTATTAGCTTACATCTATATTCAATGCAATAAAGTCATCATTTGATTCAACTATTCAGGACATTACATTTCACATTACACATAACATTTATTCCCATATTTACTCTGTAGTTTAACATGCAGTATGTAAAAAACTGCAATACATTTTAACATGTTAGTCTTTCACATATGTACCTTGCTTGTGTCGGTTGAAGAGAATGCTCTGGGCCTTAAGGATAAGGATGATGTTTTCAGGGTCTGGACCATCTACGAGTCTTGCAGATTTAGTGCACAGGAACTCATAAGCTTTGTTTACCTTTTCAAATGTGTCCTGTACACATAAATATGTGCTTGCACAGTTATGAACACAGAAAATGTATTTACTATTACTACTGTATTGCTACACTCTAAGTGCTTAGGGAAGCTGCACTGTAAAAAAACAGCAGCAGAAATCAGCGCTATGTTGAATAGGTTAAGTAAGAAAAATTTCACACTCACTATATACAGTACCAAAAACTCGCAGGATTCTAATTAAACTGCTATGTGGCCATAAGAGAACACTTGTTAGTGGGTGTAATGAGAAAAAAGGTGTAATTTGCAAAGGCGCATAAAAAATAGAATAGAAAATGATCATGTGGGCTGATGAGACCAGAGACCATACCCCAGAGAAATGGGTATCCCACGGTAAGAGGGGAAGCGCATGAAGCGCACCCATCATGTATACTGTCCACTGTACAAGCCTCTGGAGACAGTGTAATGATCTGGGGTTGCTTTATTTGGTCAGATCTAGGCTCAGCAATGTTATGTGACAAAAAAAGAAAAAGAAAAAACTAAATGCCTGAATGCACTAAATGACTAATTGAATAAATAACTAAATGACCAGGTCTTTCTATCAGTCTTTCTATCATTTTTTTCTTCCCTAAAGGCATGGGCATATTCCTGGATTCAAATCATGAAAGAGCAGATCTGGGAGCATGAGGAATAATTTTTACACATCAACTGGCCACATCAATGACTCACATTGTGCACATCAATCAAAACTAAAGCAGTCAGATGAAATGCAACTTTTTTTGGCCAGGCAGTGCATTTCCTTTGTAATAAAATATCTGGCAGTACTGTATTTGTTGTGTGTATATGTAAGAATGTTTATTTAAAAAAACAATCTTCTCAAAAATACACATGTATTTTTGAGAAGATATGTGTGTGAAGGATATATGTGCACCTACCCTGCCCTCTGGATTTTTGTCTGGATGGTATTTTTGAGCCAATCTGAAATATGCTTTCCTGATTTTGCTCTCCTCATGCCTGTTAATGACACACAGACCAATCAGGATCCATTAATCAACAATTAATCAACCATTCTTTTCACCTTAATTTTAATAGCCCTAAGGAAAAAAATGCACATATACCAAGGCTGTCAGTGAATTGTCAGGTGTTTGTTCTATATTGTTGTGAAATAACCGTGTTACCACTTACATTGAACCGAGAATCAACAAAATGCCTTTTCTCCATTTGCAGCGGTTAATGCAGATAAATGCATGCGTGAATTTTCATAAATTAAATGTGCTGTACTTTACTGATGATGGTAGTTCTTTATAGTAGTTTATAAGATGGTTCATATGTGGAAATCCAAATAAAACCTTGGTCTTTGCTGACAGAATGTTGACAGAATGACAGTACATGGCAATCCACTTTGCGGTAGCCTTAGTTAGAATTAGTTAGCCTAGTCTGAATTAGCAAAAGCTAATGTGTAATCTTTGCATTTAGATGGTATTTCAAATGCAGTATTGAAGTGTGTGCCTTTGCATTTTTCTGGAAAATGATATGATTTTACTTTTAATTGAATTTTCCAACAAGCAAGGTTACAGATGGGTCTGTACTCCATATGCAGGGCATATTCAATTGAACATATTGTGGAAACAAAAGTTACAAATTCTTCAAATTAAGTTCTTAAAACAGTTCTATAATCAGGGATCATCAGACAGTAATTCTGCAATTCTAAAGCTGCTCTCAGATCTGTTGCATTTGTGCCTCTACAATTCTCGGTCCTAGTTTTTTTTTTTTAATTAAGTAATAAAGCAAAAAGACTTACTGGCCCTGCCCAACAGGAAGGTTCAGCATCTCATAGGCATCGTCCACCGACATGGAGGGAGGTTTTTTCTCCACCTCTTTTTTCCAGGCTTCCAACGTGTCCTTTAATAGCTTCACCTGTGTATGCATTTAAAAAAAAGAGTGCATTTAACATTTAACAAACAGTGTGAAGGAGAACTTTTTTCAAGATGTTAGTAGGTTTCCAAAAAATAATCAAGATATTGTGTACAATTATTATCAGATAACAATAATTCAGATAAATCCTTTAGCTAGCACACCAAGCAAGTGAAGGCTGTAACATGTTTCTTAGTCCCGTGTTTTGTCCAATAACCATTGTGTATATTCAAGGTGGAAAATAATTATTTAATCCCCTGTAGATTTTGTAAGTTTGCCCACTTACAAAGAAATGAAGAGTCTATAATTTTTTTATCATGGTTTTATCTTAAAGAATAGAGACAAGAATATCTACAAAAACAGGCATTATATAAATGTTATACTGTAAATTGAGTGAGTAAAAAAGTATTTGATCCCCAAACCTCACCCACTTACTCATTGTCTATAATACTTTATTCTGTATACAGGGATATACAGGGGTATACAGGGAGCCTATCCCTGGAGACTTGGACCAAGAAATGGGTACACTCTGGACAGGGTGCCAATCCAATCAAGGGGACACGCTCATTCACACACTACGGGTAATTTGGGAACATCGATTAGCCTAATTTGCTTCTTCCTAATCTGTGAGAGGAAACCGAAGTACCCGGAGGAAACCCACCAAGCACAGGGAGAACATGCACACAGGCAGGAATCAACCCAGTAGGCTAAATAAATAATTCAGACCCAGGAAAAGACTAGTACAAAGTAATAATTTAAAACCCAATACTGCCATGACAAACATGTTCAGGATGAATGTATGCATAGTTCCGAATGTAACAATATACAGTACAGACCACAAGTTTGGACACACCTTCTCATTCAAAGAGTTTCTTTATTGTGTTCTTTAGCCCAAACAAGTCTCTTCTGCTTGTTGCCCGTCCTTAGCAGTGGTTTCCTAGCAGATATTCTACCATGAAGGCCTGATTCACACAGTCTCCTCTTAACAGTTGTTCTAGAGATGTGTCTGCTGCTAGAACTCTGTGTGGCAATGAACTGGTCTCTGATCTGAGCTGCTGTTAACCTGCGATTTCTGAGGCTGGTTATTCGGATGAACTTATCCTCCGCAGCAGAGGTGACTCTTGGTCTTCCTTTCCTGGGGCGGTCCGCATGTGAGCCAGTTTCTTTGTAGCACTTGATGGTTTTTGTGACTGCACTTGGGGACACTTTCAAAGTTTTCCCAATTTTTCGGACTGACTGACCTTCATTTCTTAAAGTAATGATGGCCACTCGTTTTTCTTTAATTAGCTGCTTTTTTCTTGCCATAATACAAATTCAAACTCTTTGAATGAGAAGGTGTGTCCAAACTTTTGGTCTGTACTGTATATGGTGATATGGTGGTCAGTATGTACTTAAAAATATGAAGATAATTTTTTCTTCATCTACAAAGATGAAGAAAAAGTGCCAATTAAATTAGACATAAGTGGGCCTATACTGTACACCCACTATACTTTTTCAACAATAAAAAAGCAAAATTTGGAATCACAAAATTAATATTTAGACTATGAAATCTGTATGTACCTAGCTTTGTATGTTGACTTACCGGGTCCCGTATAGGCCAGTCAGGGAAGCGATTAGAGTCACAAAGGTGACGGAGGTAGTAGATGTTGCAGAATAGCTCATATTCCAGCTGAGGAAAGCTAATTACTGGGATGGGGCAGTACTGATATAGAGCACGAGTATTGCTCTGGAGCCGAGGAGTGAAATCAGCCAGGTGAGCAGCAATTTTTTCTATCATCATACGCCTGCATTTGCGTGCACACAAACACACACGGGCACACACGCACACAGAAGATTAGAGCACTGACAATTTAATTACTGATGATCAACATATGGTCTGAACTGATGTACTGTACCTCATCTCACTGCTCCAGATTGCTTCAGGAGTGTCAAATTCTCCTAGAAAGATCTCTGAGAAGTGCTCAGCCTCATAATTTTCCAGGTAACACACCATTGCCTCAGGTAACACTGATCCTAATACACTCCTCTGCACAATGTCCTGACCTTTAGCCTTCCACACACAAACATAAGAAAAATGTTAACTAAATGTTATTATATTTTAGAAAAAATATTTATCTTAATGTTTCATAGCTTCCTATACTACTACTACTACTACTACTACTACTACTACTACTACTTTCTTTACCATGATGAGTTGGAATCACTGTGAGGATTTACCTCTTCTGATTTGAAGGCCTGTTTCAGGTGAGTGTACTTCAGAAACCTAGAGGAAAGAAAATTTAAATTTTCAATGTGTAAGTCAGGAACAGTCTGCCTAATGCTAGTAAGATATTTTTTTTAATTCTTCAAAAGATATTTAAGGGTGAATCCAAACATAACAGACAAGGACGGACAGCAGTTGCAAAACCTTTTTTTTTTTTTAAGAACCATGTATTATATGCATTTTTTCAGACACATCCTAATACTACAGGGTGGGCCATTTATATGGATACACCTTAATAAAATGGGAATGGTTGGTGATATTAACGTCCTGTTTGTGGCACATTAGTATATGTGAGGGGGCAAACTTTTCAAGATGGGTGGTGACCATGGTGGCCATTTTGAAGTCGGCCATCTTGGATCCAACTTTTGTTTTTTCAATAGGAAGAGGGTCATGTGACACATCAAACTTATTGGGAATTTCACAAGAAAAACAATGGTGTGCTTGGTTTTAACGTAACTTTATTCATGAGTTATTTACAAGTTTCTCTTTGTTCACAGCCATTGACATGTCGAAGAGGTTAACATGTGATGAGCGGATTGAAATTGTGTTGATATCTGGTGAACGCAGATTTCAATGCAAGACACCCTACGAGACCACCCATCTCCCATGCTACAGTTAGCAAACTGCTTGCTAAGTTTCGTGAAACTGGTTCAGTGTTGGATTTGCCAAAACATCAGTGGCTGTCCTAGCTTCATTCAGCAAGAGCCCACAGCGTAGCACTCGCCGCATGTCACTGGAGAGTGGCATTAGTCGAACATCCCTTCGGCGGATATTAGCTACTTACAAATGGCACCCTTAAAAACTCCAGCTACTGCAGCATCTCAATGAGGATGACCCAGATCGGCGCACACAATTTGCAGAATGGGCAAAACAAAAATTGGAACAGGACCCTCAGTTCACGCAGAAGATTTTGTTCAGTGATGAGGCAAACTTTTATGTGAATGGTGAAGTTAACAAACAAAACCACCGCTATTGGTCTGACATTAACCCACATTGGATAGATCCCTCCAAGACTGTTGGAACAAAAAAAGTGATGGTATGGTGTGGTATATGGGGTACAAAGATAGTGGGGCCATTCTTCATCAATGCAAACCTCAATGCCACTGGATATTTGAAATACGTTCCCTGAGTTTTTCCAGCAAGATGGTGCACCACCACATTATGGGTGTCAGGTCCGAGCATTCCTAGATGAACAGTTTCCTGAAAAGTGGATTGGTCGTTGTGGGCCAGTTGAATGGCCCCCAAGGTCTCCCGATCTGACCCCCTTAGACTTTTATCTTTGGGGTCATCTGAAGGCAATTGTCTATGGTGTGAAGATTCTTCATCAATGGAAACCTCAATGCCACTGGATATTTGAAATACGTTCACTGAGTTGCCAGTGATGAGGCAAACTTTTATTTTACTTTTTAAGTTAACAAACAAAACCACCGCTGATCCCTCCAAGACTGTTGGAACAAAAAAAGTGATGGTATGGTGTGGTATATGGGGTACAAAGATAGTGGGGCCATTCTTCATCAATGGAAACCTCAAGGCCACTGGATATTTGAAATTGCTACATGATGATGTGTTTCCCTCTTTATGCACTGAAGCTGGCACGTTCCCTGAGTTTTTCCAGCAAGATGGTGCACCACCACATTATAGGTGTCAGGTCCGAGCATTCCTAGATGAACAGTTTCCTGAAAAGTGGATTGGTCGTCGTGGGCCAGTTGAATGCCCCCCAAGGTCTCCCGATCTGACCCCCTTAGACTTTTATCTTTGGGGTCATCTGAAGGCAATTGTCTATGGTGTGAAGATACGAGATGTGCAGCACCTGAAACTACGTATACTGGAAGCCTGTGCTGGCATTTCTCCTGCGGTCAGTGTGTGAAGAGTAGGAGAAGAGGGTTGCATTGACAATCCATCACAATGGGCAGCACATTGAACACATTTTATAAGTGGTCAGAAACTTGTAAATAACTCATGAAAGAATAAATTTACGTTAAAACCAAGCACACCATTGTTTTTCTTGTGAAATTCCCAATAAGTTTCATGTGTCACATGACCCTCTTCCTATTGAAAAAACAAAAGTTGGATCCAAGACGGCCGACTTCAAAATGGCCACCATGGTCACCACCCATCTTGAAAAGTTTGCTCCCTCACATATACTAATGTGCCATAAACAGAACGTTAATATCACCAACCATTCCCATTTTATTAAAGTGTATCCATATAAATGGCCCACCCTGTATATAACAAAACTGTTGATGTCAGAATTCAGAAGTATTCACATGCCACCTGCAGTTCTAGGTTAGTTCTGAATACTTAGTACCAGTGTTCATTTGGAATGTAACCAATTAAACAGGAGTGGGTGAATGCATGTGTAATACCGTGCCACTGGAAGAACATTAGAGCCTGTGTACATCATGATGAAAAAGAAAACACCGGTGAGGTAGAGACGTGGCAGGTTGGGGTTGTCCTGCATCACCAGGTACAACAAGATGGCCACCTTCTCTACTAGGATGGGGTCAAACGTCAGCAACAGCTACAAACACAAAAGATCCAGCGACGTTAGGCACACAACAGTTAAAGAAAATGTAAATTTTAAAATATGGTGTAGCATGGTATATTTTAATTTTTTTTTTTTTTTAAACCCATCAAAAAGTGTGACAAGGGAAAAAAATCAGCACAGTCTCGAGTGTGATATTGCTTTTATATGACAGTTCCACAAATACCATTTATTATCAATATATTTGTTTGTTTATCTAACCAGTTATTTTGCTACGTGAACACAAACTTCCAAGCCTGGCGGAACTGATTAACACTGAATGGTGGAGCTGGCAACCAATAGTTAGCGACTGATAGCCAGTGTAATTAACATTGGAGAAACTAATTTTAAATTCTTACCAGTACTACCTATCATAAGGAGCATAAACTATGGAAATGGACCTGTAAGTCTTGTAAGTTTCTCTTTATAGTCCAACTTATTCCATTTTAAAAATTCTGCTATGTTAAATTCTGGGTTAAGGGGGTTAAATCTCAAATAGAGATAAATGGAAAACTAGGGTTTTAGGGTGTACAATTAATCGTTTAAAGATTATTACAAAATCATTTTACTTTTTTACTTTGCAGACGTGGCTAACATCAATGTAAATGCGAATTAAAACATGTAGGTTTTATTCTTATATGCTGGTATAAACATTAAAACAGTTTAAAGAACAGCATAGGCTTCACTGTCCCTGGTTAAGTCAGAGTTTTCATCCTAATTTTAATTAAAAATCATTTGATGTGGCAATTTTAATAACCCAAAGAATACAGTTTTCAGCCACCAACATAACAGCTGAAAAAAATGTCAGATATCTTAGACTTTGGGGCAAAAATATTTAAAAACAAAATCTTGTTTTGCATTAGCATGCCCGCAATTATAATAATGCTTCCAGTCTTGGAGACGTAAACAGCCACAATGATTTTATTGGAGATAAAACTCTTCTTGATCCAGTTTTAGACAGCATTCCAATGCAATCCAAGGCCTTATGTAAACATAAAACATTTTCTGATTGCATGTTACAGAATGGCCTTCTAGGTAAGTGGAGTTTCCATAGTCCTTCAGTTAAAGTATTATGTTTTTTTTTTTTTTTATCCCATTCACCATATTCTAAATGGTGAAATATGGTTATGGTTATCCCATTCACCATATATGGTGAAATATGGTTATCCCATTCACCATATTCTAAATTCTATTAGATAGTATTCTTAATTATTCATATTACTTAAGTATCGTAATGTCTGATTACACATGTCTTTTAATAGACACTTCTCTTTTACCACACAACGTTATGACCACTAGGGGTGTAACTAACGATTATTTTGATAATCAATTCATCTATTGATTACTGGAATGATTAATCAATTAATCGGATTACAGCTTTCACAATTAATTAATGCCTCTTATTTCACCGTCAGCTTTTAAATTGAGCTTGTTTTGTGCATGTTGTAACTAACAAAGACAAAGATGAAAACTTTATTTAAAATAATGTATTTTAATTAACTTTGCTGATTAAATAAAATCTGAAACCAAGAAAAAACAAAGTAGCAGCAGAAAAATATAAGTATTAATTAAAATTTTTAAATGGCAGATGGTAATTATGAAAATAAGTTGGAATGATAAAAAAACTGAGGGTAAATATGTGATGAGGGGCAGGGTCAAGTAAAGTGAAATGTGAAGGGCCGGACAGTGAGGTAATTAGGAAAAGGACAAACAACTGAGGAGAATATGCCTAGTGGGTGTGTGCGTTTGTGTATGAGCGCTGCTGTGACCTGAAAAAAGAGCTCAATAAAGCATGTGTACTTTTACTTCAAAGGTTAATTTAGAAAAACTGGAATTAAAAACGGCTCAACGACACAGTCACTAATTATCCACATTTTGTACAGTCATGAATCCTTTCCTGTTTACCTGACTCTCGCATCCTTCACAAAGTTGTGCTTGGCTAGGTCCCTGCCAGCACAGTCTTTCCTCCGATTCTAGGGGCTGTTTTGCTCAAGTTGAGTTTTTTTTTTTCTTCCTTGTGGTGTTGTTTGCCATTATGCTACTCACTTTACCTCAGTAAGCTTAACACTTAACACAATGTCAGAACATTCACAGGTCGCACAAGAATCAAGCGCGATGACGTCAAACAAACAGACAATCAAAGTAGTTGTTGACTAATGTGATTATCAATTTTAGTCAATAATATTGATTAATCGCTAGACCCCCAATGAACACCCTTATCATCATAACATTATGACCATCCATGTGTATATTGAGTAGGTTTCCCTTTTGCTTCATCAGATCAGGCCACATTCTTCCATATTCCAGTTCGATGATGTTCTGATCATGTGCCCATTGTATGTGTTTTTGTTAGTGGACACCGGTCAGCACTAACACCCTGACCAGACTGGAGCTACACAATATGCCCCATATGCCACAAACCAGCATTTTTCTGCCACTTGAGCTAGAGCAGCACTTCCATTGGCCAGACCAGCCTTCGCTCCCCATGTCCATCAATAAGATTTGGCCGCACATGATCCTGTCTTCGGTTGGCAGATTTTTATTCCTTGGTAGAAAGTAGATTCCTTTCGGTAGATCCCAACCACTGCAGCCTGGAAACATCTCACAATATCTGCAGCATTGGAATTGCTTTGCCCCAATCTTCCACCCACTTCCAGGTGCCAATGTAATGAGATCAGCTGTCTATCAGCTGCAATCTAAGAAAGGTCTAGGCCCAATCAAGTTTTTTTTTTTTTTTGATTAATTGACGACAAGATTGGCTATAATATATCCTGACATAAGAGGAATGTCGCATCTGTCCTTAGTCACTTTCCTGTGTCTATATTAGCAGGGGTTCTGGGCAGGTTTCGTCTGTGGCACCTACTTGAAGTACTTTTGCAACAATCAATCCCATTGACCTCTAAAGATGTTATAGCTTTCTCTTCTTTGTTGGTCAGACATTTCAAATAGGCAAAAGCCTTATATTGAAAAATTACTGTAGTAATTGATATAGTTCATCTGGTACCAAGTTATTTAACCCTAACTGATGCCGTGAGTAGCTTCTTATTTCTTAAACAACCATGTCAGAAGACATATCCTGTGGTCTTTGCAAAAATTTTACCCTACTTTAGGAGGGTCAATTTATTGACATGCATCAAGCAAGGTAAACTAAGGAGATTGTTGAAACTACTAAAATTGGATTTGGAAGAACTGTCCAACTCTTTATTTCAACCTGGAAGCATAATGGTGACCATCATCTTTAAGGAAGTAATGTCATCTGAAATATTTCAGAATGATTGTTATCATAGATCACTTAAATGTTTGGTGAAATCAAATCATAAAAAAAAAAAAAACAGCAGCATGTTTAATAGTTAAAGTAAGCGTATTTCCACATGCACTCAAGGGATTGGGAGTAAATAGCTGAGTAGCCTTAACAAGACGTCTATGAGGCCAATCACAAAAAAGGAACTGTCCAGAACAAAAAAAGGTCATGTGGTCTGATGAGTCAAGATTTACCCTGTTGCAGTGTCATGGGCACCCTTCATGCTTAATGCCTACCATACAATCATGTGGGGTTGCTTCTGTTGATCATGTCTAGATTCAGCAACGTTCTCATGCTCAAAAAAGGGGGCCAGCTGACTACCTGAATATACTCAATGACCAGGTTTAACCATAAGTGGACTTTTTCTTTCCTGACAACACATGAATATATCCATATGCCAATGCCACGATTTATCAGGCTCAACCTGTGGAAGAGTGGTTCACAGAGCACAAGACATCATTTTCATCCATGGATTGGCCACCATAGAGTTCTTAACCCCATTGCAAATCTTTGAGAAATGCTGCAGATGACTTTATGAAGCAGTCCCACTCTCTCATCATAAATTAAAGATCTTGGAGAGAAATTAATTCAACTGTGGACAAAAATAAATGTTGTGACATTAAATAAGCTTATCAAAACAATGACACAGCGAATGGCTGCCATAATAAAAAAAAAAGGAGGTCTGTGATGGCCCGCCATCGGCCACACATTGAGGGGCTCTCCTTGCGGTCCGTCAGCTATTGAGGTCCGGCATGTCGCATCGACCGCAACTATGGTTCCACCGGCCGTACCAACAAGTACGGAGGGAATGGGTGCTCTGCCATTTTCTGTTTGTGTATATATACATATAATACGTATGGTTTTGATTCTTTATTTTTCTAATTGTTTTTTTTTTATATCTGTTTAATTTAAATTAGTTATATAACTACCCAATGTTTGTTAGTTTGGTTGTTTAGTTTGTTGTTATTTTGTGGTTCCCCATGGGTTTAAAAATGGACTGATCCATCCCTTTAAATGTTTCCCCATTGTCTTATCTCGTGGTGGAAGGGTAGTTCATGGCTCGTTTGGTTTAAGGTCTTCCTGTTGGGTTTATTTTGGATTCAGTTAAGTTCTTCTAAGTTAGTTTGGATTTAACTTTGTATTCTTTTGAACTTTTTTGAGTAGTTTATTTGACTAGAATTTTACATATTATTTTTTAAGTTATTGTACACTTTTTTGATTTATTAAAATTATTATTTGGGTGAAAGCTTGGGTTTCTACATCCCCTCATTCTTTTTGGGCCGCAAAGGCCGTCACATGGTCCAAAAAATCATTAGGTCGGGTAGTGTATAGTATATACTGAGATGTGCTACTGGGAAATTAGTTCACAAATGGCAATAGTGTATATCGTATTTCACTCATACTCATGCACCTATGTGTGTTTTTTTTTTCTCTTTTTTTCCCTTATTTGATAAACTTGTACTGTAATTGTTCTATTGAAATATTTTGGGGAAAATATATTCTCATTATAATTTAATATTGTTTTTATAGCAACAACATTCTGCCATGTAATGAGAATGCTTATCATAATCAAAGAATTAACTAAAACGAAGAAAGAAAAACAAACATCATTGATGTTGTTTCCATTTCAGTCATCGGATATGCGCTTTCTAGCAGTCAGCAAGGTTTCTGCAATGGACGAATCTTTAGGGCTGAGGAACTATAACTGCATCATCATCTGTAACATGAACACTAACAATAAATAGACAAAATGCATGACATGCAATTCTTAGTAAATTAAAAACTGTGACCAGTGGAAAACCAAACAAATTGGTTTTTAGTAATTTAGGATCCTTAATCAGCTTCATAGCCATCAATTGTTAATTATTTAATACATCTTATAACATCATTCCCCAGTCATATTTTAGCTCTTATTTGTAATCCATGTTAAGGTAAACTTAATACCTGAACAATGTGGGGAAGGCAGGTGTTGTCACTAATTAGCCTCTTCACTTTGGGTAAAGGTCTGATAATGGCATTGTCCGGATCTCTAAAGAGACAGACAAACAGAAAGAAAGAAAGACAGACAGACACACACACACACACACACACACACACACACACACAAGTATCATTAACACTAACATTAATGATTAGATAAATTTTAACTAAAACAAAAATACACCCAAAAAAGGTATTTTATTTTTCCATCAAACCAAATAGGCAGTGATATGAAAGAGAAAGTTAAAAACAAGCAAAGACTTGTGCATAAACGTGTGTACGTCTGTGTGTTGCACCTGCTAGGGAAGTACGAGCACATGGTGATGAGCATATTGAGGATCAGTGTGGCCAGGTCGGTTTCATTCATTACAGCCTGTCCACTGGCCAGTGTGCACCACTTCAGCTGTGGAATGGCCTGAAGAGGGCGCCAACCATCCATGCCCTGAGCCCAGCACCGAGTCTTTGCAGTCAGTGTGCCTGATTTCCAGAATTCCTGCATCTGAGTTAGCGTTCAAGAGTATGCAAATTTTATTTGACACATTCTTATACAATTCCAACTTCAATATGATCAACAGTTTATAACTACATTTGTGACCTCTGCTTTTTTTTATATCCCAAACTAATAATTCAGCCTTAAATTCAACACTGAAAGTGGTAAACAATAATGGGCCACCAAGAATTAACATAGGGAAAGTTTAAACCAGCCATGAATGGACAGAGTTCAAAACAGCAAAATTCTCCTTGCTCTCTGGGTTGAAAGACGTACTCTCCTCTCTTTCAATCACAGCACCACCAACTAATCAAGGACATTTGTGAGATAGCAGAAGGCAGATGGCATTTTCCTTTAAATGTGTTAGGACACATGAAAGATTTCAGACACTCAAATAGGTCTCTAGAAGTTTACAAATAAACCCAAAAATGGTGTGAAACTTTTAAAGCCAATATCATAGCAGTAGGTTGAAGAAAAAAACTAAAATAGTTTATCTAGTAATGTGATATCAATGCAGGCTGAAGCCACTGTACCTATGGCAAAATTTTATTTTCATTTGACCATGAAACAGAACTGATCTTTAAACATGATTCACTTCTTCCTTGTATGACGATTAGCAGTCTATAGTTTGATATAATGTGTTTAACAGAAACCTGGATAAGAAGGCATTGTAGTTATTTACAATGATAATCTGACTATCGTACAAAAAAACCTGGACACAAATTTAATGCATTTGAAGTTCGCCATGGTAACATAAGTGACTGCATGAAAAGAGCCTAATCCGGAAGTATTTGAAAATAGTAAACTCCCACTTAATTTCAAGTTTGTCAGATGTATACAGGTAAAAACTGACCCAGGATACAAAAACCGTAAATGTCCACAAACATTTAAAAACTCAAGTCAGCGGACATACCTGAGAAACAGTTACAAAATACAGCTAGTTGTGAGAACTGCTGGTTACTGCCTTCCTTACATATGTTAATGGATGGCTGTTGTACACACGTGGACAAAATTGTTGGTACCCTTCGGTCAATGAAAGAAAAACTCACAATGGTCACAAATAACTTTAATCTGACAAAAGTAATAATTAAAAAAAATTCTATGAATGTTAACCAATGAAAGTCAGACATTGCTTTTCAACCATGCTTCAACAGAATTATTTAAAAAAATAAACTCATGGAACAGGCCTGGACAAACAGTGACTACAGTTGCACATATTATTCAGAAATTTAAGATCCATGGGACTATAGCCAACCTCACTGGACGTGGCCACAGGAGGAAAATTGATGACAAATCAAAGAGACGGATAAAGACTTCTAAAGAGATCCAAGGTGAACTTCATGCTCAAGGAACATCAGTGTCAGATCGCACCATCCGTCGTTGTTTGAGCCAAAGTGGCCTACATGGGAGACGACCAAGGAGGACACCATTGTTGAAAACAAATCATAAAAAAGCCAGACTGGAATTTGACAAACTACATGTTGACAAGACACAAAGCTTCTGGGAGAATGTCCTATGGACAGATGAGACAAAAATGGAACTTTTTGCCAAGGCACATCAGCTCTATGTTCACAGACGGAAAAATGAAGCATATCAAGAAAAGAACACTGTCCCTACTGTGAAACATGGAGGGGGCTCTGTTATGTTCTGGGGCTGCTTTGCTGCATCTGGCACAGGGTGTCTTGAATCTGTGCAGGGTACAATGAAATCTCAAGACCATCAAGGGATTCTAGAGAGAAATGTGCAGGCCAGTGTCAGAAAGCTGGGTCTCAGTCGCAGGTCACAGGACAATGACCCAAAACACACAGCTAAAAACACCCAAGAATGGCTAAGAGGAAAACATTGGACTATTCTAAAGTGGCCTTCTATGAGCCCTGACCTCAATCCTATTGAGCATCTTTGGAAGGAGTTGAAACATGCTGTCTAGAAAAGGCACCCTTCAAACTGGAATCAACTGGAGCAGCTTGCTCATGAGGAGTGGGCCAAAATACCTGCAGAGAGGTGCGGAAGTCTCATTGACAACTGTCAATGAGACTTCCGCACCTCTATGCAGGAATCGTTTGATTGCAGTGATTGCCTCAAAAGGTTGTGCAACAAACTATTAAGTTAGGGGTATCATCATTTTTGTCCAGGCCTGTTCCATGAGTTCATTTTTTTTTATAATTCTGTTGAAGCATGGTTGAAAAGCAATGTCTGACTTTCATTGGTTAACATTCATAGAATTCTTCTCAGATTAAAGTTATTTCTATGACCATTGTGAGTTTTTCTTTCATTGACCGAAGGGTACCAACAATTTTGTCCACGTGTGTAAGTGAAAGGTGTTAGATGCCTGCTGTGATTCTAAAGTGGGGGGAAAGCTGGCTGTATTGTAGATCACAAGAAAGTTTGCTTTAATCGTGTTTTTATAAAGTTAAGGCTACTACTCTTTTAATGTGTATTGTTCCTCTCATTGTTTGTTTGGCCTGATCAGTCTTAAAAAGGTCACAATCAATATATCAATATATGCTCATGTTTATTTTCTTTCTAACATTCATGTAAAACCATTTTAAAGTCATTTTGGTGTAAAAGCTTTTCCACTTTCACTTTTTTACAGGAACCAGTACATCTGCATAATTCAACAAAATATTTTGCATAGATATGATTCACAAATCTGAGTGTGAATGTGAGTTTTATATAAATATTTAGACAGAATTTTTTAATATTGTGTATTAAGTCATCATTATGAATTTAACAATCATGTCTTGGTTTCTCCTCTTAACAGGGGAAATTCCGCCCACTCCATACGTTCTAAAGGAGTCATGTGCGAGTTTTGCTGATGTTGACCTAGAGGTTTTAGAAGGTATTTTAAACTTTTTTTTAGTACATTGGATTATACATTTAATGAATAATTGAATTGCAATTGCTATTTAAAAATGCTATTAGCTGTTTCAGTGGATAAGTTTCTGCTAGGAGCTACAGAAAAGACTGGAAGCAGACCCACACTATGATGTCACCCATCACTTCTGTGTGATGGCACAGAGTGACATGGCCGACACAGAATCAGGCAACAGTTTATTTAACTGTAATTTATTTTTTATAATTTATACAGTTTTATAGTCCATATTATATTTTTTATTATTGTTATTAATACTTAAAATTGCATATCTTGATTTGTTCGTGTTTAATATATTTCACTCTTGTAATAAAATATGTCAAAATCTATCACTGTTAGAGCATTTATATTGTAAATAATATTGAAGGCCTGTAGGTTACAAGCAGGCCTACATGCAGATGGTACTCAACCAAAATAACAGTTTTACCGCAGTGTCTCTCGCGGCGACAGCATTAGGGGAGTGCATTTCATTGCTTTACCGCTACAGACTATAGACTCGGTTCATTCTTTCAAGGATCTCTCTTTTTTTTTTTTTAAGTGCACTCACAGTGATGACAAAACGTTAGGATTTTGTAAAATAATGAAAGCAAACAAGATGCGTTATTCTGTGTTGGTTTTGGTGAACCGGAGCGCATCAAAAATGAACCAAAACTCTATACTGTATACTTGCCTCAAAGTATATACAGTGGAACCTTGAATTACGAGCATAATTCGTTCTGGAAGTGGGCTTGTATTCCAAAACACTCGTAAACCAAATCTAATTTTCTCTTAAGAAATAATGAAAACTCAAATTATTCGTTCCACAGCCCAAAACAATAAATACATAAAAATAATTAATACAATATATAAAGTAAAAATAAAACAAATTAACCTGCACTTTACCTTAGAAAAAAGTAAAAATTCCATTTGTGCGCTCAGACACTGTGTGTGTGTGTGTGTGTGTGTGTGTGTGTGTGTGGAAACACTGTTTTAAGGGGGAAAAAAAAATCTCTCTGACATACTAATGGAATCACTGCTGTAAAGTAAAAAAATGTAAAAAAAAAACTAAAAAAATTTAACCAGCACCTTACCTTTGAAAAGAATCGCGACAGAGCAGAGTTTGTGTGCGTGTGTGAAGCCGGGGAGGGCGGTGTAAAGGCGAGAGAGTGTGTCGGTGGGTGTGTGTGTCGGTGTCAAATTACGCACGCGCGCGCACACAGGAGAAATGCTGAAAGAGAGGGAGATTATACCAGTAAGAGACGCAGCGTAAAAGAGAGAAAAATCATTGGCTCGGTTGTGGCCATGTGATGCTCGGTGTCAAAATAAGAGGCGCATGCGTGATACATGATACTCAGTACTTTCGCTCGGTTTCCAAGTCAAAATTTATTAAAAATCCTTGCTCCTCTTGCGAAACGCTCGCAAACCGCGTTACTCGCAATCTGAGGTTCCACTGTACTTATAGAAAGGGAAATGACTGCTTTTACATGAACAATTCGAAAAACTAATTTCAGATTATGTAATTCGTATGAAACGTGAATATAGGTACATCCACTACTGCAGAGATGACGAGATGACATGATTATGTTCACTACAGCCAAAAACAAATAAATCACTAATTTATCAATGAATTATTCAAATGGTCACAGTCAGTCTTCTTGCTGTTTTCCCTGAAGCTTTCATAATCATTAGTCTACTTCTGCTCTGGAAAACTATATGCGTGCGGTTGAGTGCTGATTAGACTATGTAGGAAATTAAAGAGGAAAATCACAAGTCAACATCCCAAGCCCAAACCTCATTTACAGTGCCCTCCGTAATTATTGGCACCCCTGGTTAAGATGTGTTAAGTCTTAAAATAAATTAAGTTTTTATTGCAGAAGCATATTGTCACACTGAAAATTGTAGAAAAATATAACGTGAATATAAAGTTAATTTTAAGGGGAAATAAAAATCTCTGACTAACAAAATTATTTTTCATAATAACCTGTTCCACAATTATTGGCACCCCTAACAATTCCTAGAAAATAAATGTAATTGAAGTATTTCTGTCATTTCTACAGTAGTTGATCAGAGTATCTAGGAACAGTTCATTAGTAATTTATCACTTCCTGATGAATATGACGTGACACAGAGGCCATTTCTCTTATCCACTCTTCAACATGGGAAAGACAAAGGAACACACATGGCAGATGTGTGTCGACCTTCACAAGTCAGGCAATGGGTACAAGAAAATGGGTACCCGCCTGCACCTGCCCATATCTACTGTGAGAGGAATCATTAAGAAGTTTTAAAAAACTGGAACAGTAGTAAACAAGCCTGGACGAGGACGCAAGTTTATTTTGCCTCACTTGTAATCAGTCAGCTCACTGTTAAAAAACTGCAACAAATGATAGCATCTTGGGGTCACAAAGTCTCCTAAACAACCATCAGAAACTATCTACATGCCAACAAGCTCTTTGGGAGGCATGCAAGGAAAAAAATCTTCTCTCAGTCACAGTCATAAAGGCAAACATTTGGAGTTTGCTAAGCGGTACTGGGGCTTCAACTGGGACCGTGTTCTTTGGTCAGATGAGACCAAGATAGAGCTTTTTGGCAACAAACACTCTAAGTGGGTATGGCGTATGAGTATGCAGAAAAGCACCTCATGCCCACTGTGAAGTATGGGGGAGGATCAGTGATGCTGTGGGGCTGTTTCTCTTCCAGAGGCCCTGGGAACCTTGTTAGGGTGCATGGCATCATGAATGCTTTGAAATACTAGGACATTTTAAAGCAAAATCTGGTGGCCTCTGCCCCAAAAGCTGAAGATGGGTCATCACTGGGTCTTTCAGCAAGATAAGGACCCAAAACATGTGGCCACATCTACACAGAAATGGTTCACCACACACAGAATCAAGCTCCTCCCATGGCCATCTCAGTCCTCAGACCTCAACCCCATTGAAGACCTGTGGAGTGAGCTGAAGAGGAGAGTGCAGAGTAGAGGAGTCAGGTCACTGGATGATTTAGAGACATTGTGCAAAGAGGAATGGTCGAAGATCCCTCTTTCGGTGTTCTCTAATCTTGTGAAACAGTTTTGTTGGCAAAAGGGGGTTGTACAAAGTATTAAACATCAGGGGTGCTAATAATTGTGGCACCCATGATTTGATGTAAAAGAATTATTTCTTAATGTGGGATTTTTTTTCCACTGAATAAATGCACTTGAATTAAAGGTTGGAATTTCCTCTTTTTTCCCCATTGTGGTCATATGTTATTTAGAACAAAAATTATTTTTTTAGAAGCTAAAGAACACATTTTAACCAGGGATGCCAATAATTATGGAGGGCACTGTAAATTACATCATTAAATTTACAAATATTGTAAGTAAATAACAATAGCCCAAATTTAGAAAAGCATTTTTATAATTTTTTTATTTAAAAAATAATTTTGCATCTATTTTTAGGGGTGCCAGCTGCCACTGTCTTAACTGCTCTTTGTCAGAGTAAATCGTTCAGTGACAACCCTGTAAATTTCCATGTAAAACAGGTACATCTGTATGAATAAATTGTTAAATGAATGTATCATGAGCTATTGATCATTGATTTATGTATACGACTGTTTGGATGTAAGGTACTGGGTACTGTTGTTGATTTAGCAATTGGTCGGCTTTGCGGTATTGCGCGAATGTGCGTGATTGAGGCGCCGCACAGCTTCGTTTCAGTCGCAGGGGGTGGCGCCTTTTGCGGGGCAAACGAAGTGCGGGATCAGTGTTAGTATAGTGGTGTATAAATACTATCTAAATAGGCGCTGCCTTTTGCAAAGTGAGAGTAAAATAAACGTCAATAATAGAACCGCAGAAATCCAACAAAGTACAAATGTATACAGTGGAACCTTGGATTACGAACATAATTCGCTCCAGAAGTGGCCTTGTATTTCAAGACACTCAAACCAAATCAAACTGTCCCATAAGAAATAATGGAAACTCAAATTATTCGTTCCACAGCCCAAAAAAATTAATATATAAAAATAATTAAAAATAAAACAAATTAACCTGCACTTTACCTTTAAAGAAAAAAGTAAAAATAAATCCTGATAGATAAGTGTTCCCGTTTGTGCGTGCAGGCGCTGTGTATGTGTATTTGTGTGTGTGAGAAGCTAAAGTAAGGAGCCCCTCCCCTCTCCCCGTCTTACAGTTACCCTTCCTCCACTCTTTTTACATACACGCACACACACAACAGAAACACTGTTTTATCGGAAAAAATAAACAAGAAATCTCTCTAATGACACTCGATTGAGCGACACACTAACGGAATCACTGCTGTAAGGTAAAAATAAATTAACCTTTACCTTTGAAAAGAATCGCAACTGAGCAATGTTTCTGTGTAGAGCAGAGAGAGAGAGAGAGAGTGTGTGTGTGTATGTATGTGTATGAAGGGTGCCCCCCTTCATACACCGTGCCGGTGTCCAATGACGCACGCGAATACAGACACAAAGAGGAGGGTGATACAGAGAGAGAAAATGGATCTTTAACCTCTCTAATGAGACTTGCTTTTGATTTACACGCATGCACAGACAAGTGTTATAATACACGCGCGCACAGACGTGTTATAATACACGCGCACACAGACGTCTTATAATACACACGTGCTGTACACACGCATACAAACACAAAATAAAATATGTTTTACGCACACACACGCGGTCACAGTGTTATAGTAAACAGTACACGTGTGCACGGATATTGATTATACCAGTTAGAGACTGGCACTAAGATCTAGCAGGGGAGATGATTATCCACAATTCAGCAGCGCAAGAGAGAAAACTGTTCAGCTCAGAACAGAACAAGAAGCGCATACGTGCTACCTGATACTCGGTACTGGTAAACCAAGACTTGCTCATTTTCAAAGTCAAAATTTATTACAAATTTTTGCTCGTCTTGCAAAACACATGCTAACCGTGTTACTCATAATCCGAGGTTCCACTGTACTAGCTTCTATGGATTCTAAAATTGCCATTTTTAAATTCCTGAAATGGAAGAAATGGATATTTTCCTTATCATAACATGCATTGTATTGTTTTTAATCACTCTATACACAACCCATGCTTTTTTATGTTATTTTACAAATAGAATAATTTTCTTTGGTATTTTTTATAGAATATTTTAATTTAATATTCAAAATTAGCCCTGGTAGTGGTCCATTTTTATAAAATATAAAATTAAAATATTCTAAAAATACCTAAGAAAATTATTGTGTATAGAGTGATTAAAAAACAATACAATGTATGTTATGACAAGGAAAATATCCATTTCTTCCATTTCAGGAATCAAAAACAGTAACACTGTCAATTTTAGAATCTAGAATCCAGAAGCTTTGAAATTTACACAAATTTTTATTAGAGACCTGAAGCACTGCAGGTCTTCAGAAAGGCCTCAGACCCCAGAGGGTTTTAAAAGTGATTCTCGTCTCAGGTTCACACCTGGGGAAGTGAGGGAAATGGCGCATTATTGGCAATGGAATGTTGTCTAATATTGTAAAGTACACGCTGTAACTCTAATACAATAACAACAACCACATAGAATGAATAGCTAATTAAAAGACCCTTATTATACTGAATAAATATTATTTGTAAATATTATTTACAACAAAATTCCAGGAAAAAAAATCCTACGAAACATTTACACAAATGTAAGAATAAATTTTTTTGAGTTATTCTAATGTTCTTTTCTGAAAGTCTATTTTTCCAGTTATTTATATATTTAAAGTTTATAAAGTTTAACATTTTTTAAATAATAACCATAAACGGATACAAACAGAGAAAGGCTATATAACAGTTAACTTAAGCTCCAATTACATTTAAAAAATGCGTCACTTTAACTGATTTCTTTTTTTTGGCGGGGGTGAGCAGAGCGGTAATGCAATATTGTTGACCAAAAACCAAGACTTGAATCTGGTTTAAAAAATACAAACTAATAAAACATCTGTCTATAGTTTTCATCAACATTTAATTTTTGTCACAATCCACTGCGAAAGCCTGTTCATTCATTATGGCATGAGCAGCAGTATTTCCCAGGTCACAGCGTGCGGCAGTGATCATTAACTCTTCGTCATGACAGCAGTATTACTCGGGCAAAAGAGAAGAGCCGATATTAGGGCCCATTTTCTTTATACTGAACCTTAGAAAAAAGCTGATGTGTAGTACTATCAGAAGGAAAACAGTGTGGGCACACAATTGCTGGCACAAATACCACAAACCTGAAGAGACACATCAAGGCAGACCATAAAAATCTCAATTGTTTTGTTATATGTGATGTATTCTTAGCCACTAAGCTAAGAGGCCAGCAAATGATTGTGACCCACAGTTGTCGTCCTTACAACAAGTGTGTAAATTCATATTTTTAAAAAAGTTTTCTGCTCCTATTGTTTTGCAGTTAAAAAGAGGGTATTGGGCATGCAGCAGTTGTTGTGATGGTCAAAAAATAATATAAACTGAAAACATCAAATAAAAAGATACATTTTAAATGTTAAGATAATTATTTTTGTGAAAAAAAAAGATTTTGGCTAGACTATATTGACTGTAGGGTTAATAATAATCTTACTGCTAAAATATTAGATTTTCATTGACAAACTATAACACTTAAAGGTTCCTTTAACTAAAACTAGACTAATATGCATAGACGTTTAGTCGACTAAAACTTGACAAAAAAAATTGGATAAGATTGACAAAATCTGATAAAAACTAACACGGACATTTATCCCGGGACTAAGACTAAAATTGAAAATCGCTGACAAAAGTAACACTACTGATACTACAGTCTACAGTCGTGGCAAAAAGTTTTGACAATGACAAAAATATTAGTTTTCATAAAGTTTGCTGCTACAGTGCTTTTAGATCTTTGTTTCAGTTGTTTCTGTGATGTACTGAAATATAATTACAAGCACTTCATACGTTTCTAAGGCTTTTATCGACAATTACATGACATTTATGCAAAGAGTCAGTATTTGCAGTGTTGACCCTTCTTTTTCAGGACCTCTGCAATTCGACTGGGCATGCTCTCAATTAACTTCTGGGCCAAATCCTGACTGATAGCAACCCATTCTTTCATAATCACTTCTTGGAGTTCGTCAGAATTAGTGAGTTTTGTTTGTCCACCCGCCTCTTGAGGATTGACCACAAGTTCTCAATGGGATTAAGATCTGGGAAGTTCCAGATCTTAATCCCATTGAGAACTTGTGGTCAATCCTTAAGAGTTCAACGTTTTGGTCCCCGAGCCACTTAGTTATCACTTTTGCCTTATGGCACGGTGCTCCATCATGTTGGAAAATGCATTGTTCTTCACCAAACTGTTGTTGGATTGTTGGAAGAAGTTGCTGTTGGAGAGTGTTTTGGTACCATTCTTTACTCATGGCTGTGATTTGGGGAAATTTGTGAGTGAGCCCACTCCCTTGGATGAGAAGCAAACCCACACATGAATGGTCTCAGGATGCTTTACTGTTGGCATGACACAGGACTGATGGTAGCGCTCACCTTTTCTTCTCCGGACAAGCCTTTTTCCAGATGCCCCAAACAATCGGAAAGAGGCTTCATCCGCCCCAGTCCTAAGCAGTCCATTCGCCATACTTTTTGCAGAAGATCAATCTGTCCCTGATGTTTTTTTTTGGAGAGAAGTGGCTTCTTTGCGGCCCTTCTTGACACCAGGCCATCTTCCATAAGTCTCCGCCTCACTGTGCGTGCAGATGCGCTCACACCTGCCTGCTGACATTACTGAGCAAGCTCTGCACTGGTGGATCCGATCCCGCAGCTGAATCCTCTTTAGGAGATGATCCTGGCGCTTGCTGGACTTTCTTGGACGCACTGAAGCCTTCTTAACAAGAATTGAACCTCTTTCCTTGAAGTCCTTGATGATCCTATAAATTGTTGATTTAGGTACAATCTTAGTAGCCACAATATCCTTACCTGTGAAGCCATTTTTATACAACGCAATGATGGCTGCACGCGTTTCTTTGCAGGTCACCATGGTTAACAATGAAAGAACAATGATTTCAAGCATCACCCTCCTTTTAACATATCAAGTCTGCCATTCTAACCCAATCAGCCTGACATAATGATCTCCAGCCTTGTGCTCGTCAACATTCTCACCTGAGTTAACAAGACGATTACTGAAATGATCTCAGCAGGTCCTTTAATGGCAGCAATGAAATGCAGTGGAAAGTTTTTTTCGGGATTAAGGTAATTTTCATGGCAAAGAAGGATTATGCAATTCATCTGATCACTCTTCATAACATTCTGGAGTATATGCAAATTGCTATTATAAAAACTTAAGCAGCAACTTTTCCAATTTCCAATATTTATGTAATTCTCAAAACTTTTGGCCATGACTGTACATTAGGATGTTACATTGAGGATCCATATACATGTGCTTGGTTGTTACTCCGTTGTTACTTAAACACCATCTATATGATGCAGATGTTTTTCAAAAGCAGTCATGCCCTTTTTAGGCAAAGAGCATGAGGAGGGGCAGTAACAAATTTTGCATTTAAAGCTTTTGACACCAAAAAGCTTGTTTGGAATAAGGAAAAAAAAACTGGGATTTTAAAGGCATGCCAGAATGCACAATCTGAATGGTATTTCAGTTGCAAAAGTTAAGCACATTTTGGGGACCCCTAGGTTAACCTGATGAAAAGTATGTAACATATATGTAACATTTAAAATCATGACACAGCCTTCAAAATATATTACAAGATTATAAATTGCCAAACATACAGACAACTTTTGCGAGACAGCTGCACCATGCAATCATTTGCTGCACTGAAAGGGTTCAAGACAGGTTGTATACAGATAAATAAACCACACTGTTGTTTATTACTGCTACAAATGTACAAATAAAAATCATGCACACTTACTATACAAAATATCACTGTTTCCTAATGGAACTTACCTCCTCAAAGCTAAAAGGGCCTCTCCTTTCCTTATCAGCATTCCCAAAGTACCACTCCTTCTCATTTTCCCTCTTCATGTTTGGAGCTGCTTCTAATACATTACTCTAATGTATACATGTGCACACACAAAAAAGAAATAATAGTAGTTTTATGCTCAGACAACCTGCAGTAAAAAAGCATTTTATATTTTAATCTACGGGGTGGGCCATTTATATGGATACACCTTAATAAAATGGGAATGGTTGGTGATATTAACGTACTGTTTGTGGCACATTAGTATATGTGAGGGGGCAAACTTTTCAAGATGGGTGGTGACCATGGTGGCCATCTTGGATCCAACTTTTGTTTTTTCAATAGAAAGAGGGTCATGTGAAACATCAAAATTATTGGGAATTTCACAAGAAAAACAATGGTGTGCTTGGTTTTAACGTAACTTTATTCTTTCATGAGTTATTTACAAGTTTCTGACCACTTATAAAATGTGTTCAATATGCTGCCCATTGTGATGGATTGTCAATGCAACCCTTTTCTCCCACTCTTCACACACTGATAGCAACACCGCAGGAGAAATGCCAGCACAGGCTTCCAGTATGCCTATGAGAGTATCCAGTGGTGATGAAGTGCTTTGAACGGCTGGTCAGAGACTTCATCATCTCCTCACTACCAGACACACTAGATCCACTTCAGTTTGCCTACCGTTCAAACCGCTCTACAGATGACGCCATCGCTCATCTACTCCATACTGCTCTCACTCATCTGGACACTAGAAGGGGGAATTATGTGAAAATGCTTTTCATCGACTACAGCTCAGCATTTAACACCATAATTCCCGCTACACTCACCACCAAGCTGGAGCACCTGGGTCTCAGCTCATCTTTATGTCAGTGGATCTCCAATTTCCTAACGGGGAGACCACAGGCAGTAAGGATGGGTGGACATGTCTCAGCCTCCATCACCCTCAGCACTGGAGCCCCACAGGGTTGTGTTCTGAGCCCTCTACTGTACTCTTTGTACACTCACGACTGCGTAGCCACTACCAACTCCACCACCATCATCAAGTTTGCTGATGACACTGTCGTGGTCGGCCTGATCACTGACAACGATGAGACGGCCTACCTGAAGGAGATTGGAAATCTGGAGAACTGGTGTCAGACGAACAATATCCTTCTCAACGTCAGCAAGACAAAGGAGTTGATAGTGGACTTCAGCACAAAGCAGAAGAGGAACTACCAGAACCCCGTCATCAACAAGAGCCCAGTGGAGAGAGTGGACAGCTTCCGTTACCTCGGTGTACACATCACGCAGGACCTGTCTTGGTCCTGTCACATCAACACCGTGGTGAAGAAGGCCCGACAGCGTCTCTACCACCTCAGACGCCTGAGAGACTTTAGACTGCCCTCCAAGGTGCTTAGGAACTTCTACTCCTGCACCATAGAGAGCATCCTGACGGGAAACATAACGACCTGGTTCGGGAACAGCACCATGCAGGACAGGCGAACTCTTCAGAGGGTGGTGCAATCAGCTGAGCGCATCATCCACACCGAGCTCCCTGACCTGCACTCGACCTACAGCAAGCGGTGCTGGACCAAAGCCAGGAAGATCATGAAGGACCTCAGTCACCCCAGCAATGGACTGTTCTCTCTGTTGAGGTCAGGAAAGCGATTCCGCTCCCTGAAGGGCAACACAGAGACTGAGGAGGAGCTTCTTCCCGCAGGCAATACGGTCTCTTAATCAGTATAACACACAGTACTGATCCATTTTGCACATCCACACATGCTTCTGCACTCACTCTGGACATTCAGGGCATTCAGGTCATTCGCTCACTAGTCCTCACTGCACACCTGCTCACTCATGGACATTATGCACATAAGACACTTTAAATATGCACAAAAGCCACTTTAACGCCACTTTAATGTCACTTTACTGCATATTTGCACACCCCTGGACATTCCGTTCCTTATGTTCACCCCATTTCAATATTTTTTTTATTTTCTATTTGTACAATTACAATTTTTCATTCCAATATTTTCTATTTGTACAGTTCTTCTCACTTTCTTATTTCCTTATATCTTCATTTAATGTATATTTGTACTTACATACATTCTATATTTTATTTTATTTTATTCTCTTAGTCAATTTTTACTTATATATATTTCTCAAATTTACTTTTGTTCAAATATTTATTTCCTTTATAGATATTCTTTCTTATTCCTTCTTAGATAAGTAACTTTTTTTGTTTTTTTTGTTTTGGTTTTCTTTCTTGTTCTAAGGTCAGGGCAGTTGCCTAAGCATTTCACTGCATATCGTACTGTGTAGGATTGTGTATGTTACAAATAAAATTTGAATTTGAATTTGCGTAGTTTCAGGTGCTGCACATCTCGTATCTTCACACCATAGACAATTGCCTTCAGATGACCCCAAAGATAAAAGTCTAAGGGGGTCAGATCGGGAGACCTTGGGGGCCATTCAACTGGCCCACAACGACCAATCCACTTTTCAGGAAACTGTTCATCTAGGAATGCTCGGACCTGACACCCATAATGTGGTGGTGCACCATCTTGCTGGAAAAACTCAGGGAACGTATTTCAAATATCCAGTGGCATTGAGGTTTCCATTGATGAAGAATGGCCCCACTATCTTTGTACCCCATATACCACACCATACCATCACTTTTTTTGTTCCAACAGTCTTGGAGGGATCTATCCAATGTGGGTTAATGTCAGACCAATAGCGGTGGTTTTGTTTGTTAACTTCACCATTCACATAAAAGTTTGCCTCATCACTGAACAAAATCTTCTGCGTGAACTGAGGGTCCTGTTCCAATTTTTGTTTTGCCCATTCTGCAAATTGTGTGCGCCGATCTGGGTCATCCTCATTGAGATGAGTTTTTAAGGGTGCCATTTGTAAGTAGCTAATATCCGCCGAAGGGATGTTCGACTAATGCCACTCTCCAGTGACATGCGGCGAGTGCTACGCTGTGGGCTCTTGCTGAATGAAGCTAGGACAGCCACTGATGTTTTGGCAAATCCAACACTGAACCAGTTTCACGAAACTTAGCAAGCAGTTTGCTAACTGTAGCATGGGAGATGGGTGGTCTCGTAGGGTGTCTTGCATTGAAATCTGCGTTCACCAGCTATCAACACAATTTCAATCCGCTCATCACATGTTAACCTCTTCGACATGTCAATGGCTGTGAACAAAGAGAAACTTGTAAATAACTCATGAAAGAATAAAGTTACGTTAAAACTTGGGAGTTTCTTGTGAAATTCCCAATAAGTTTGATGTCACATGACCCTCTTCCTATTGAAAAAACAAAAGTTGGATCCAAGATGGCTGACTTCAAAATGGCCACCATGGTCACCACCCATCTTGAAAAGTTTGCCCCCTCACATATACTAATGTGCCACAAACAGGACGTTAATATCACCAACCATTCCCATTTTATTAAGGTGTATCCATATAAATGGCCCACCCTGTACAAAGATGCACATGTTCATAAAGCCATCAAACACAGAGACACAGTCACAAATTTACAAACCTGTAGTGGAACTATAGCTCTGCTGGTATGGAGGTGGGCTAAGGTTAGCAAATCTACAAGAATGCGCACACCATTTGAGTCCATTATGTCCTTGACGTTTTTCTGTATGAAGTAAAATAAATGAAAGAATAAGTTAGTAAGTAATGGATTATTCTTGTTCTCTATATTGGGCCATATAGAGAACACACTTCTCAAATAATTCCTAAACATTGTTTTTTGACAAAGTGGCAGCATGCATTATCCTCCTGAGAGAGGCCATTGCCATTACAGAATACGATTTCTGTTAAGACAGTTTAGGTACTTGGTACATGTCAAAGTCACGTTCACAAAAACAGGAAGAATCGAGGTGCCCAGGAGAACACTACCAAGAGCATCACAATATGTCCAAATTGCCTTTTTGCCATAGTGCATTCTGGTGCAATTTATTGCCCAAGTAAGTGATGCACATGCACCTCATCAGATCTGCCGTTTTTCTTCTATTGCTTAATGGTCCAGTTCTGAGCAGCATGGGGAGAACACAAAAACTGCATGCACAGAGAACCGAGGCTGGAATCGAACCCTTGTCCCTGAAGGTGCGAGGCCAGAGTGCTAACCACTATACCACCATGCCGCCATTAAAAAAGGTATATGTTGTTATTCGTCTGAGGTTGTATTTGCCTAAGACCCACTATGATCGGATGATTTTTATTATGTTTTTACACAACACACACACACAATAGAAACACTGTTTTAACAGGAAAAAAAAGAAATCTCTCTGAGACTGCCATGAGCGTATATTAACAGACTCACTTTTTAAGTTTCACAACAAACGCATAAACACAGCGGACACCGTTTTAACGGAAAAAAGCGAGACTGGCATGATTGCACACTAAAGGAATCACTTTTTAAGTTTCACAACAAACACACACAACGGAAACACCGTTTTATGAGGGAAAAAAGAAATCTCTCTAACCTGGCGTGAGCACATACTAAGGGATTCACTGCTGTAAAGTAAAAAAAACAAACAAAAAAAAACAAATGAACCAGAACCTTAACCTTTGAAAAGAATCGCGACAGAGCACAGTTTCTGTGTGTTTGTGAAGCCGGGGAGGGGGTGAAAAGGCAGAAGAGAGTCTGTGCATGTGTGTGTCGGTGTCAAATTACGCGCGCACACGCATAAGAGACGAGCAGAGTTTCTGTGCGTTTGCAAAGCCGTAGGGGGGGGGGATGGGGGGAGGTGAGAGAGTGACGCTCGGTGTCAAAATAAGAGTCTCATGCGTGATACGTGATATTCGGCGCTCGTAAACTAATACTTGCTCGGTTTCCGATTAAAAAATGTTTCAAAATCTTTGCTCGGTTTGTGGAACACTCGTAAACCACGTTACTCGCAATCCGAGGTTCCACTGTACACTACGTTAATTCGTTTAGCTGATGTTCTAAATAAAGTTGGAACATAGATAAATTACATAATGGCGTCTAGAATGCAACTGCGAAATAAAATTGGAGAAAGAGATGGCGAGGCCTCTAGTAAATCCGACGACCCCGCGCGTCACCCCGTGGATGCGCCCGCTCTACCAGACGACCTCGAAAGGCTTCGTCCATCGCTCCTATCGGACATTGCGCAAGTAGTCCACTCACTTTTAAAACTGAACTAGCAGATGCTCTGTCACCCATGAACACGACTCTGGAACAAGTAAAATCATACTATGAAGACCACGATCAACATCTGCGTGAGGTGGAGGACGGTCTAAATGATTATAGTGACAAGCTGGTAAGCGTCGAGGCCTCTATGGACGCGCTAAGGAAGGAAAACGAGTATCTGAAGGAGAAGCTAGACGATCTAGAGAACCGTTCACAGAAATCTAACATGAGGGTCGTGGGCATTCCCGAAAAGCTTGAGGGGTCAGACCCAATTAAATTCATAGCAGTCTTCTTTGAGGAAGTACTGGGTAAGGAATTCTTTGAGAAACCTCTCGTTATTTCGCGAGCCCATCGTATCGGTCCCAAGCCAAATAACGATGCCAAGGCCAGTCAGAGCAAACCCAGAGTATTCTTGGTAAACTTTCGTTTTTTTCAAGACAAGCACCGTATCTTTCAGTTCAGCAGACAGAAAAAGGACTTGTGTTTTCGTGGGCACAGGGTGTTTTTTCATGAGGACTTTAGTGCCGAGCTGGGTAAAAAACGAGCGGCATTTAAAGATGTGAAATCGCGGCTCTACGGGAAAGGAGTCAGATTCGCCCTCCTGTACCCGGCAAGGCTATGTGTTACTCATGAAGGGAAAACGTTCAGCTTTAACACACCAGAAGAAGCCAGAGATTTTTACTTCTGTCAAATTGGGGATTGAGGTGAAATACATAACTTTATCCTTAAGGATATAATTTTTGTTATTCACTTTAAACGAACTAAGACTCGACTTTGACTCATGTGTATATATATTTTTTCTTTCCAATCCGCGCTTATCAGCCGGATAAAGTTAACAAAAGGTGAAATTCCGTTCTTAACTTTTTGCAGGAGGGTAGTCTTACTACTAGACTGTGTGGGAGTTTAATCTTTATTTTGCTGTACTTAGGAAGGTTTTTGTTTTGTTACATCTGCAATCATCCTCTGTTGGAGAATTAGATCTAGGATTTATGTTTTTTTCGTGTGGTTATTCATGTTTGGTTTGGGGTTGAGAGGGAGGGTTTGCATTTTACATCCCTAATTACTATATACTGTGCTGCCTGTTGTTGAATCCCATCATTTACAGCTTATGGTCACAAGTTGTTTACTTTTTTCTTGCCTTTTTATTTTAGATTTTATGCCCTGCTTATGCTTGAATATTACATTTCACAGTTGACATGGGTGGTAATGACGATGGAGGCCATCCTGTAAAGTTTTTGTCATGGAATGTTAGGGGGCTAAATGGCCCTGTTAAAAGAGCCAAAGTTTTTTCCCATCTTAAACATATTAAACCAGATATAGTATTTATTCAAGAAACACATCTCAGATTAGAAGATCACAATAGAATCCGTAAATCATGGGTCAGTCACATTTTTCATTCCAAATTTAATAGCAGATCCAGGGGGCGGCAATATTAGTTAACAAGAGAATTCAGTTTACACCATCCAATATTATTCGTGATTCAAATGGCCGTTTTGTTATACTTTCTGGTTCTCTTTTTCAAACACCAGTTGTTCTAGTAAATGTTTATGCACCCAACTCGGATGATGTCCAAATGCAAACAACCTTTTGTCAAGTAGCAATTTTTGGAACCCCAGACGATATAACAAATGTCATTTTGACTACTAGTCAGAAAGACATCATTGCTTTTACTTCTCTCCTTGCTCGTAGGAGAATTTTATTGTGCTGGAAATCCTCTACTCCTCCGTCAGCAACAGGCTGGCTAGAAGACGTGATGTTTTTAAAACTTGATAAAGTAAAATTTACTTTGAAGGGCTCAGTAAATAAGTTTTACTTAAAATGGAAGCCCATTTTGACATACTTCAGGAATCTGAGAGAATTACCTTACAAATAATTTGGCATGTGATCACTTGTTTTGTATTTATGCATACAGACCGTGTTTCTTTTTCCCTTTTCCTTATTATTATTATTATTGTTTTTCTTTTCTGTGATGTTGTAGCTCTGTTAAACAGGTTGGCTGATTAATCATTGTTTCTTTTGCCTTTTTGACAAGCAAGGGCTTATGTCTAAAGTGTTGTGATATACTGTGATATATTACTTTTGTTACAGCGCAATGTTATATACATATATATCCATATACATACACAAACGTATGCATATATGTATGTGTATGTATATATGTATTATGTTGAATAGGGGGTGTGGGGGGGTTCTTTCTTATTCTTAATTAGGGCCCAAGCACTAGTGCGCAGGGCCCTATTGTTTTCGTTAGGATTATTAGGGCCCAAGCACTAGTGCGCAGGGCCCTATTGTTTTCGTTAGGATTATTAGGGCCCAAGCACTAGTGCGCAGGGCCCTATTGTTTTCTTTAGGATTATTATTAGGGCCCAAGCACTGAGTGCGCAGGGCCCTATTGTTTTTCTAAGGATTATTATTAGGGCCCAAGCACTGAGTGCGCGCAGGGCCCTATTGTTTTTCTAAGGATTATTATTTTTAGGGCCCTATTGTTTTCATTAGGATTATTAGGGCCCAAGCACTAGTGCGCAGGGCCCTATTGTTTTCTTTAGGATTATTATTATTAGGGCCCAAGCACTAGTGCGCAGGGCCCTTTTGTTTTCTTTATGATTATTAGGGCCCAAGCACTGTAGTGCACAGGGCCCTATTGTTTTCGTTAGGATTATTATTAGGTTCGGCCGTGGCGATGCTTTACAATTATGGCAAATAAAAATGAACAGGAAGTGGCTAATAACTTCTGTGTACATTAAGTTATGCAGATGAAACTTTACAGGTATGTTAAGAGTAGGAAGCTGATCACATCATATGACAATCATGAGTATGTCATAGTGCCACCAAGTGGCAGCAGGAAGTGTCACTTTTGGAAATCAGTAATATTTTGTCCTTTAATTTCACCTGATTTGGTTCAAAATCTGTCAGAATAATTAAAAGACATGGGTCATTTGAAATCATGAAGGATTTTTTTCTAATTTGAATCGTCTTGCTATGGTGACGATTTAACTCAGAAAAAAATCTAAGAAAATTATTCTTCTCATATCTTACGAGTGGATAGACCTACGGTTCCAAAATTTTATGGGTCTAGACTCTCACTGATTGTGAGGAAGCCCTGAGAGCCTGGAGCCCGGGCGTGGCACAGGGCCTGTACAGCGCCCCCTGGAACTTTGTAAAGTTTAAGCTGCATAACTCATATCCACTTTCACATATATGAATGAGACCCAGTATAAATTTAGATCTCATTGAGGTGAACAACTTGCATACCCCATGTCATGGAATCCGCTGAACAGGAAGTCGGTTATTTGAAAAACGCACCCATTGGAATGTGATATACTACTCTTACAGGATTCATATGTTTTTGACCAAACAGGGTCTAATATAATCTCAAGACATTGAGGATCTAATATTGCGAAGGGCTGGTTGATATCTTAAACGGGTCGGCCGTGGCGAACTCTTAAACCTACGGCGAATAACAGGAAACAGGAAGTGGCTAATAACTTCTGTCTAAATTGTGTGACGTTCATCAAACCTCAGCAGTAGGTTAAGAGAAGAAACCTACTCACAGTGACATGGGTCCCGTGAGTCTCAATCATAGCGCCACCAACTGGCTGCAGAAAGTGTCTACTTTTAGAAATTAAATTATTTTGTGACGAATTTTCAGTTAATTGGCTTCAAAATCAGGCACAATAATTGGAAGACACGGCTGATGTCACCCTGTAAAGGACTTTTTTGATACGTTGAATAGTGTTGCTATGGCAACATATCATTTTGAGCAAATATAAGATACTTATATCCACCAAGTGGAAAGTCCTAATGTGCCCAAACATTTCAGGTAGAAAGAACACCTGGTTCTGAGTAGATTACTTGAGTTTCATGTTTTTGTGACGCTCATACAGGTCCCAACAATTTTTTACAGTATATTTATGAGCCTTGGCCTGAACTTTCTGCCCTGACTCCTGCAGTAATAAAATATGTCCAGTAGATGGCAGTAGTAGGCAGGTATTCTGCTTCATCTTTACGATTTAAACATATGCAGAAATCATAAAAAATAAACAATACAAACATTTAAATTGCCAACTGTACAACATTGAGTCTGGTGGACAAGCGCGGCGATATACACACCAGACCACACATTCTAAACACACACACACTCTACACATCGCTCATGTACACATCCCCACACATACACAATATGAACACACTAACCATCCTACATGCACACACACACATCACAAGCACACATCACTAATGTTACCAGACTAAATAAAAATCAATATATCATTAAAAAGGAAAAAGATCCTTAGGAAAACAAGAGGCTCCTGCGCACCTATAATGTGTGGGTGAGTTTTTCATTGCAAATCAGTTTTGATATCTCAAATGTCTCAGCCGTACTAATGTCTTAAACTTACACCGAAAAATGATTAATAACACACACATCACTAATGTCAACACACTAGATAAATTTTTTTTTTTTTAATCCTTAGGAAAACAAGAGGGTCCTGCGCATCTATACCACACATCTCTGACGACACACACACACTCACACACACACATTATATTCAGTGACACGGACAGTGACATCACATTCAGGAACATCCTTAAACTTACACCGAAAAATTATTTATAACACACATCACTAATGTTAACACACAGACTCACACACCATACACACAAACATGCACAAACACAAGCACACATCACTAATGTTAACACACTAAATAAACACACACATGCATGCACACACACAAACAAATACACTCATACATCACACACATGCACACCTACATACACACACATTATAACATCACAAATTATAACACTCACACACTCACATCTCTGTCTCACACACCCTCACGCAGAAACACACACACCCACTAACAAGTCACATGTCTTAGAAATACTAACACACACATCGCTAATATTAAGACGCAGACTCACACACACACACACACACATACACACACACACACACACATACACACACACACACACACACACACACACACACACACACACACACACACACATCGTCATCGTTGCTTGCAACTATATATTTTTTTTTTCCACACTTTTGGGGTCCTTAACGTACTCAAAAACTTATCAAAATTTCCAAACAGATTGGAATCGGCGGCCATCAGATCACAGCACCCCCTAGAAAATGGTGCCTCATAGCTCAGACACACTTGCACGTATACTTATAAAACTCGGGGTACATTTAGAACTCATCAAACTGAACAAGTTTCGCGCTGCATATCATCAGGTGTAATCAACAGGAAGTGAGTTATTTTGAGTTGTTTGCAAAACGCACCCAATGGAATGTGATATACTCCTCCTACGGAATTTTTAAAATTCGCACCAAACCAGGCAAATATGATGTAAACAAGTTGCCGATGAAAAATTGCGGAGGGATTTTTGATATGTCGAACGGTTCGGCCGTGGCAACGCTTTACAATTATGGCAAATAAAAATGAACAGGAAGTGGCTAATAACTTCTGTGTACATTAAGTTATGTACATGAAACTTTACAGGTATGTTAAGAGTAGGAAGCTGATCACATCATATGACAATCATGAGTCTATGTCATAGCGCCACTAACTGGCAGCAGGAAGTGTGTCACTTTTGGAAATCACTAATATTTTGGCCTTTACTTTCACCTGACTTGGTTCAAAATCAAGCAGAATAATGAAAAGACATGGATCATTTGAGACCATGAAGGATTTTTTTATAATTTGAATCGTCTTGCTATGGCGACGATTTATCTAGAGCAAAAACTCATAACCGATTATGAGTAAGGCCTGAGTGCCTGGACCCCGGGCGTGGCACAGGGCCTGTACAGCGCCCCCTGGAACTTTGCAAAATATTAGCTATATAACGCATATCCACTTTAACATATATGAATGAGACCCAAGATAAATTTAGATCTCATTGAGGAGAACAACTTGCATACCCCATGTCATGGAATCCGCTGAACAGGAAGTCATTTATTTTGCATTGTTTGAAAACCGCACCCATTGGAATGTGAACTACTGCTCTTACAGGATTAATATGCTTTTGACCAAACAGGCTCTAATAGAATCTCAAGACATTGAGGATCTAATATTGCGAAGGGCTGGTTGATATCTTAAACGGGTCGGCCGTGGCGAGCCCTTAAACCTACGGCGAATAACAGGAAACAGGAAGTGGCTAATAACTTCTGTCAAAATTTAGTGACGTTCATCAAACCTCACCGGTAGGTTAAGAGAAGAACCCTGCTCACAGTGACATGGGTCCCGTGAGTCTCAGTCATAGCGCCACCAACTGGCTGCAGAAAGTGTCTACTTTTAGAAATTAAATTCTTTTGTGGCTAATTTTCAGCTAATTGGCTTCAAAATCAGGCACAATAATTGGAAGACACGGCTGATGTCACCCTGTAAAGGACTTTTTGCTACGTTGAATAGTGCTATTCTGCAGGCAGGTATTCTGCAGTCAGGTCTTTCCCCTTCTCCTTTACTATGGCTTCATGTTTGCAATTTAAATATATGCAGAAATAATAAAAATAAACAATACAAACATTTAAATTGCCCACTGTGCAACATTCAGTCAGATGGACAAGAGCGTTGATACACACACACACACACACACACACACACACACACACACACACACACACACTATGTACACACTAACCATACTACACACACACACACACACACACACACACAATATTATTATGCTTTCATGTTTACAATTTAAACATATGCAGAAATAATAAAAATCAACAATACAAACATTTAAATTGCCCACTGTGCAACATTCAGTCAGATGGACAAGGGCGTTTATATATATACACACACACACACACACACACACACACACACAATAGGCACGCACTAACCAAACCACACACACACACAGTCACATCATTCACACACACACAACCACACACACACACACACTCTCCAACCTCGCTCACACACACATACCCACACACATACACAATATGTACACACTAACCATACAACACACACAATATTATTATGGTTTCATGTTTACAATTTAAACATATGCAGAAATAATAAAAAGAAACAATACAAACATTTAAATTGCCCACTGTGCAACATTCAGTCAGGTGGACAAGGGCGTTGATATACACACCACACACAAACACACACTCACACACACCGCTCACACACACATACACACACACAATATGCACGCACTAACCAAACCCCACACACACACACACGCAGTCAAATCACTCACATACATATACACATACACAATATGCACACACTTACCATACTACACACACACACACACACACACACACACTACACATCTGCTACACACAAACTGCACCATTATCATCTTCACCAAACCGGCCCATGTAATCTCAGACCATTGAGGATGGAATAACTGCAATGGGATTTCTGATATCTCAGACAGTTTTGCCATGGAGATGTCTCATGCCGAATAGTGGCTAATAATGTCACACACACACACACACACACACACACACACACACACACACACACACACACACACAAACACACACACACACACACATAAATATTTATATACATGCACAGTAGACATTACAGCTTAGATGCTGAGTCCCATTTGCTATCAGTGGACATTCTTGTAATCTCTTTCATGCTTTCATGAGACCCAAACTGTCACGTCTGTCCTTTTGCCATTCCCCTATAAGTGCACGTACCCTCTTTGCCCACTGTCTCACTGATGCGCCCAGGTTGGCGGTGGCGCCATGCTTGGGCCCGTCATCGTTGCTTGCAACTATATTTCTTTTTATTTATTTTTATATCTAGAAAAAAGAAGGCAAGTCAGTGTATATGACCTTGTTTTTTTTTACCTTGTACTGTCCAGTTCCTTCAATAAAAAAAAGTAAAAAAAAATAAATAAAAATAGCTTGAGGTTGCTTTGTGCATGTGGTAACCAACAATCAAGATAATAAACCTGAATAATTCTTAAAGAGGGCAAATGGAAATTTTGGAAAAGTTGATAAAGGGCGTGACCAACGGTGGATGCGGGCACACATGAAAGCGTGAAAGTGAGTTAAGTGTGTTAAGGACACAATATGGATAGTGTGCGTGTTGCTATGAGCTGAAGTGGAGAGTTTAACAGCATGAAAAAGCCAGCAACAAAGTGCAACAGCCAATACAACAGAGAATGAGAGAGTACAAAACCAGCACTTCATATTTACTTAAACACCTTTCCTGTTATACTGAACTTCAAATCTCCTAACAAACAAATTGTTCCTTGTAGAGTCTGGTACCTCTCAACGTTTCTTCTAATTGACATGTCAGGGAGTTTTTCCCTGACACTGTCAACCTCAGATTACTCATCAGGGAGTATTTTTATAGTATTTTAATTTTTTTATTTATAAAGAAGCAAATTTAACTGAATTTAATTGAATAAGGCCTGTGTGAGAGTGATTTTCACTTAGCCTCATTGAGGAGAACTGCAAAAATAAAAAACCCAACTGACAGCAACACACCATAACTAATTATTCACATTCTCTTCAGTAAAAGGCCACTTACCCGACTCAAATTCAGAGTGAATTGTTGCCACAATTCAATTTTTGGTTGTGATGGTATTTACCAACATGCTATGACTCACTTCACCGCAGTAAGCCTAACGCTCTCACAGTTTGAGCGAATGAGAAATATAGTCAACTAAAATCCATATTGAAATTGGTTATATATTTTAACATAGTGCTAACCTTGTTCAGAATGAGCTTGTTGAGGAAGAGAATAAGCCTGTCTCTCTCCAGTTTATCAGTACACTGCAAAAAAGAAAAGAAACAAACATGTGGACATACACATCAAACAAGAACAGTCTGGAGCATTACAAATCTCAAGTATATAAGGTTACCATCAAATTAAATGATGTAAAGAAATGCAAAAGGGCATCTACATGTACAAATTCTTTTTTTTTTTTTTCATTTTTCAATGTTCCCATCTTTGTCTTTACACAAACAAAAAAGGAAGGAAAAAGCACAATAAAAGTAAAAGAGATGGTAAAACAAAGGGACTATAACCAGTTAAAACATTATATAAACCATACCTTATAAATCAAATGAATGAAAACTATATACCTTAACACAAAGGACACATACAGCTTACATTAAAGACTGTACTTTACACTAAAACAAAGTAAATAAAAAGTGCTACATTAGGAATGCGTGGCAGTAGGGGTGTAGTCAAATGTCAGATGGACAAGGAAAGCAACAGAGTTAAACCAGTAGGTAAGTTGTAATGATTTTCATGCATCTGTCAGTCTATTTGTTTGCGTTTCTTCGTACTTTCACAACCTGTTGTAACCAAAATGCGAAGAGTGGCATAGTTGTTGGAGTCTGCAACAGTATGAACTTGAACAGGGTGAAAGCAGGGAGCCACATTAATGGCCTTTCCTGAGGTTTTGTTAGTGTTCTGTTTATGAAAAAGCAATGAAAAAAAACAATGCAAATATGACTGTCAACATAAGATTCTTTTCCTCCCTTCTTTCTTCTCTAATATATCCCGTAGCTGAATCTTCTGTACCCATCAGGAACAAGGCAAAGCCCAGGCAGGTTCACTTACAATTGGTGAGGGTGTGTGCACGGAGACGTTCAAGAAAATCTGCCGACTCAAAAAAAAAAAAAAAAAAAGCTAGTCAAACAGTTCACTCAAACTCTTAAAATGGGATTTCCCCATTTAAATAAGTTTATGGGTGCAAGTTTCATGGCATTTTGAGATGTTCACACCTTTGTCCCACAGAATCATACTTAATTTTCTCTCTTGGTGCAGTTCTTTTAGGGACGTCTAAACACAGCAATTGCACTCAGGTACTGAATATTCACTCCTTTAATCTGCTCAGTCTAGGCTACAACTTTCCTTTGCCATGTGTAAAGCAGTATTGGATTTTCAAAACGTTTTGTCCAAGGCCATCAGGCAGACCAAGTTTACAAATTGCTCCACCGATTCAGACTAGTGCAAACGAACTACAGGTTTGAGAGGTTTGAAAATTATCTTAGATATCATTAGGGAAAACTGAGAGGAGAGATTTCTAAATTCAGTACATATTTAATATTAGTAGAGGTTCTACAAATTAAATCAGTGGTTTCTGATTTCACAAAAACTTGTGAGGTATAAAATTATAAGACTTGCCTTCTTCGGCACTTGTTGCATTTCAGAGTATAACAAGCTAAACACTTCACATAAAATGAAGTAAATGTAAATTTTACACCTAAAGTGTATACAAAACATTCATAGTGAAAGAAAGTGAAAGAAATGTAAACTGCTTACTTGTAGCATGAAAAGCCTATACTAAAACTGTATACTAATGGTGCTTACACATTAGCGACCCGCCCTGCCATACTCAGGCAGGAATCGAATCAAATGTGGAAGCAATTATACATGATAAACGTTTATCACTTTTTACAGAGGATGCCGCCAGCCTCCTCCGAAATCTCTGAAAGTGCGCGCCAAGCTCATTCTCTGGCTTACAAATCCATAGTTGATAAAGTAGGAAGGCACGCGAGAGTGTAAATCAATCGTTCCAAATGTGAAAACGTTCTAAGACTGTATTCTTAAACAAAGGGAATGTACACTGTACTTTAAAACCGTATACCAAAATAAAAGTAATGCTAACTTGTGCACTATTTTAAATAAATAAATAAACTATGACAAAATACATAATTTTAGACCAAGACAAAAGGACAGTAAACAGATTTATTTGACCAACTGATAAAAAGTGAACTAACCCTATCCAACATGCCGACTATGTATTTGGTGTCGGTGAAAGAGCCGATTTCCTCACAGCACTTGCCGTATACTATCGTCAGAGCCTGCAGGCACAAACACTTCATTGCCACCTTTGGTGTTAAAAGGAAACGATGATATAGTTCGTTAAAGAACTCATACCTGCAAAGAAAATAAAGGTAAAAAGAGAGAAACAAAAAAATCTCACAACAAAGAAATTGTGTGTGTAGTGCTTTGCAAGATGATATGTACGATCTCTTGATGGCTCCAGACTCCTCATTCTCATCCTCCTCCAGCAGCAGACGCAGATAATAGTCCCCAATTTTGATTTCATCAGAAAGGCACTCATATTTCACCTACACGCAGAAAAACAGACATGCGCACACTGAGAATTCTGAACAGAAATGCTGTTCCATAATTTGAAAATAAAAACAGCAGCAGCAAAATAATAATAGAAGCTTTGCTTGCTTAACTTCCTAAAAATGGCTAAAAACCTAGAATGCAATTCAAATAAATCGTGTTAAGGGGACAATGAACATGAGACTCTTTTCTTCTACAGAGATTACTATTTGAGAGCATTGAAAGAAGTACATATTTTCACCCCATTTGCACAACTGCCACAAATAGCAGATTATAACAACAGCATTAGTAAGCATATAGCTTTAACAGTACACTTTGGTGAATCTCTGCCGGGCTCAAGTCTCTTAGAATGTTTTCTCCTAGGATTGCCCTGTTGTTGCCCCCATCCATCTTGCCCTGAACCCTGACTTGTTTCCCAGTAGTGCTACAGTGGAACCTCCGTTTGCGAGTAACGTGGTTTGCAAATGTCTGACTTGGAAAACGAACAAGTCTTGGTTTTACGAGTGGCGAGTATCATGTAACACGCATGTGCTTCTTGTTTTGACACCGAGCGTCACGTGATCACAACTGAGCCAACGGTTTTTCTCTCTCTTGCGCTGCGGAATTGTGGTTACTGTGTAAGGCGAGGAGAGGGGAGGGGCTAATTCCACACACACACACACACACACACACACACACACAAACACACACAAACATGCACGCATGCACATACATTTTTTTTTTTACAGGTAAAATGCAGGTTAATTTGTTTTATTTTTACTTTATATTAATTATTTTCATGTATTTTTTTGGGCGGTGTGAATAATTTAAGTTTCTATTATTATACGGGGAAAATACGATTTGGTTTATGAGTGTTTTGATATACGAGTGTACAAGGTTCTACTGTGTGTGTGTGTATACACACACAGTTGTGGCCAAACTGTGTGTGTGTGTATACACACACAGTTGTGGCCAAAAGGTTTGAGAATTACATAAATATTGGAAATTGGAAAAGTTGCCGCTTAAGTTTTTATAATAGCAATTTGCATATACTACAAAATATTATGAAGAGTGGTCAGATGAATTAAATAGTCCTTCTTTGCCATGAAAATTAATTTAATCCCGAAAAAAAACTTTCCACTGCATTTTATTGCTGTCATTAAAAGACCTGATGAGATCATTTCAGTAATCGTCTTGTTAACTCAGGTGAGAATGTTGACAAGCACAAGGCTGAAGATCATTATATCAGGCTGATTGGGTTAGAATGGCAGACTTGATATGTTAAAAGGAGGGTGATGCTTGAAATCATTGTTCTTTCATTGTTAACCATGGTGACCAGCAAAGAAACGCGTGCAGCCATCATTGCGTTGCATAAAAATGGCTTCACAGGCAAGGATATTGTGGCTACTAAGATTGCATCTAAATCAACAATTTATAGGATCATCAAGAACTTCAACGAAAGAGGTTCAATTCATGTTAAGAAGGCTTCAGGGCGTCCAAGAAAGTCCAGCAAGTGCCAGGATCGTCTCCTAAAGAGGCCTGAGACCATTCATGTGTGGGGTTGCATATAGAATGGCACCAAAACACCCTCCAACAGCAACTTCCTCCAACAATCCAACAACAGTTTAGTGAAGAAGAATGCATTTTCCAGCACGATGGAGCACCGTGCCATAAGTCAAAAGTGATAACTAAGTGGCTCGGGGACCAAAATGTTGAAAATTTGGACTGGCCTGGAAACTCCCCAGATCTTAATCCCATTGACAACTTGTGGTCAATCCTCAAGAGGCAGGTGGACAAACAAAAACCCACTAATTCTGACAAACTCCAAGAAGTGATTATGAAAGAATGGGTTGCGATCAGTCAGGATTTGGCCCAGAAGTTGATTGAGGGCATGCCCAGTCGAATTGCAGAGGTCCTGAAAAAGAAGGGCCAACACTGCAAATACTGACTTCTTTGCATAAATGTCATGTAATTGTCGATAAAAGCCTTAGAAACGTATGAAGTGCTTGTAATTATATTTCAGCACATCACAGAAACAACTGAAACAAAGATCTAAAAGCAGTTTAGCAGCAAATTTTGTGAAAATTTATATTTGTGTCATTCTCAAAACTTTTGGCCATATATACACACACGTGGACAAAATTGTTGGTACCCTTTGGTCAATGAAGGAAAAACTCACAATGGTCAAAGAAATAACTTTAATTTGACAAAAGTAATAATAAATAAGAATTCTATGAATGTTAACCAATGAAAGTCAGACATTGCTTTTCAACCATGCTTCAACGGAATTATTAAAAAAAAATGAATTCATGGAACAGGCCTGGACAAAAATGATGGTACCCCTAACTTAATAGTTTGTTGCACAACCTTATGAGGCAATCACTGCAATCAAACGATTCTTTTAACTGTCAATGAGACTTTGCACCTCTCTGCAGGTATTTTGGCCCACTCCTCATGAGCAAGCTGCTCCAGTTGTTTCCGGTTTGAAGGGTGCCTTTTCTAGACAGCATGTTTCAGCTCCTTCCAAAGATGCTCAATAGGATTGAGGTCAGGGCTCATAGAAGGCCACTTTAGAATAGTCCAATGTTTTCCTCTTAGCCATTCTTGGGTGTTTTTAGCTGTGTGTTTTGGGTCATTGTCCTGTTGCAAGACCCATGACCTGCGACTGAGACCCAGCTTTCTGACACTGGCCAGCACAGTTCTCTCTAGAATCCCTTGATGGTCTTGAGATTTCATTGTACCCTGCACAGATTCAAGACACCCTGTGCCAGATGCAGCAAAGCAGCCCCAGAACATAACAGAGCCCCCTCCATGTTTCACAGTAGGGACAGTGTTCTTTTCTTGATATGCTTCATTTTTCCGTCTGTGAAAATAGAGCTGATGTGCCTTGGCAAAAAGTTCCATTTTTGTCTCATCTGTCCATAGGACATTCTCCCAGAAGCTTTGTGGCTTGTCAACATGTAGTTTTTATGATTTGTTTTCAACAATGGTGTCCTCCTTGGTCGTCTCCCATGTAGTCCACTTTGGCTCAAACAACGACGGATGGTGCGATCTGACACTGATCTCCCTTGAGCATGAAGTTCACCTTGGATCTCTTTAGAAGTCTTTCTGGGCTCCATTCATTTATCCGTCTCATTGATTTGTCATCAATTTTCCTCCTGCGGCCACGTCCAGGGAGGTTGGCTACAGTCCCATGGATCTTAAATTTCTGAATAATATGTGCAACTGTAGTCACAGGAACATCTAGCTGCTTGGAAATGGTCTTATAGCCTTTACCTTTAACATGCTTGTCTATAATTTTCTTTCGAATCTCCTGAGACAACTCTTTCCTTCGCTTCCTCTGGTCCATGTTGAGTGTGATACATACCATGTCACCAAACAACACAGTGACTACCTGGAGCCCTATATATAGGCCCACTGACTGATTACAAGATTGTAGACACCTGTGATGCTAATTAGTGGACACACATTGAATTAACATGTCCCTTTGGTCACATTATTTTCAGTATTTTCTAGGGGTACCATCATTTTTGTCCAGGCCTGTTCCATGAGTTTTTTTTTTAAATAATTCTGTTGAAGCATGGTTGAAAAGCAATGTCTGACTTTCATTGGTTAACATTCACAGAATTTTTTTTAATTATTACTTTTGTCAGATTAAAGTTATTTATGTGACCATTGTGAGATTTTCTTTCATTGACCGAAGGGTACCAACAATTTTGTCCACGTATAGAGAGATATATATATATATATATATATATATATACATATATACACACATAGACTAACATCTTTAGAAAAAATTCTTGGGATAAATACAAATAAACAATTACTGACATAAAGCAGAAACTAGCATTAGCATTAATTAAAAGTTACTTTGTGATCAATGTCTTTTTAGGCCTCCCCGGTGCAACTGAACCCTTTTGATTATACACTTAAAATATTGAAATATATTGTCTGTCCAAAAATTAAGAGCCCAACTAAATGCAAAATTAAGCATAATTTCCATTGGCAAAAATTATCAAATTACAGTGCAACCATGGAAATCCAAAAATTATCATTCTACTTTATACAAAAGCCAATCAAACTCACCTCAAACTCCTGATGATTCCAGGAAATTACACTGGTACTCCCAAGCTCTCTGTCTATGTTGAAGGAGCGCATTTCTCCCTCCAGAGCATCCCGAAGTTCCTCACGAGTCTTCAGGTTCCAGATAAGATTTGAGTGGGCATGATCCAAATGAAATCTGCAGATAGCATCAGCCATATACACATGCACATTACTCATATTTATGCCAGTTAGGAATAATAGTGCCACTGTTTTTTTTTTTTTACTGCTTTCAAAATGTACCCCCATATTCATGGCATGCAATGCTTAAAGCCCATTGGACAATGCTTCACATTATAGATAGACAATGACCTAAAATATACTTTAAAAATGCCATGCTCAGTATTGGCCACAACAACGCAATGATGTCAACAATGATGTGGTCTATGAGTTCCACACAGCAGGCAGTTATTGACTAAAAGGGATTTGGAACCAATTGGTGGCTGATTTGGTGATTCTAGCCAAACTGTTTAAAATTAAATACTTTACCTTACAAAAACGGTTTTAAACCCACACAGTCACGGTCTGCATTACTGTGCCTGCAACTATACATTCCTATTAGCAGTAGTTTGTACAGACCGTGGCAAAATGTTTCGAGAATGACACAAATATTCATTGTCAAAGTCTGCTGCTCTGTAAAGTAATTTACTCTGATGAATTTCCTCTGTCCAATTATTAGGGTATCCAGGAAAAAATCTTATCCAAAGAGAAGGTGGTCAGTGCTAACATCAGTTGAGCCTTGGCTGTCCATTACCCTGTCACAGGTTCACTGGTCTTCTTTCCTTGAGTCATTTTCAATAGGCCCTGAGCCTTGAAGACCTGGAACATCCCACAAGAGCTACAGTTTTGGAGCTCTGAACGTTGTTCAGCCATCATAATTTGGCCCTTGTCAATGTCACTTAAATCCCATTTTGTCTGAAAATGTTCACTTGCTGCCTAATATATCCCACCTACGGCTTATGGCCACAGTGGGTAAAATAAGTATTAAACACATCACCATTTTTCTCAGTAAATATATTTCTAATTGTTATTGACATGCAATTTTACCAGATATTGGTAACAAGCCATGCAATCCAAAAATACAAAATAAAACCATTGATTTCCATAAATTATGTTGTGTATAATAATGTGAAATGAAACAGGGAAAAAGTATTCAACACATGAAGAGGAGGTACAAAACGGCATGGAAAGCAATCCTGCCCCTTGTGAGTGCAAATTAATTAACTGATAAGCATTAACTGATAAAAAGGGGTGTCATTAACAAGGTGTCACACAAGAAACCCATCATGATGGGTAAAAGCAAAGTGCTCTCTCGAGACCTTCGCAACTTTATTGTTGCGAAACATGCTGATGGCATTGATTACTGATTTCAAAACTTTTCAAATGTTCCAATCAGCACTGTGGGGCCATAATTCGGAAGTGGAAAAAACATAATTTCACCATAAACTAGCCACGATCAGGTGCTCCTCACAAGATTTCTGACAGAGGAATGAAAAGAATTATTAAAAGAGTTGTCCAAGAGCCAAAGGCCACTTGTGGAGGACACCTGGAATTGGCAGGTACAAGTGTTTCAAAGAAGTAATGCACTCAACTACCATGGCCTGTATGTTGAAGAAGAAGCAAGTTGAAGCTCATTTAAAGTTTGCTGCACAACATTTGGACAAGATGTGGGAACATCATGGTGTGAGGCATGGTGTTGCAGCATATAATGCTGGCAAACTCCATATAATAAAGGAAGGACAAATGGAAACATGTACCAAGACATTCTTGATAAAATTCTGCTGCCATCTAACAGAATGATGAAGAAAAAAGGGTGGACATCTGACCAAGACAATGATCCCAAACACACAGCCAAGGAAACCATCACTTGATTCAGAGGAGAAAAAAGCTGCTAGAATGGCCCAGGCAATCACCTGATTTAAATTCAACTGAAAATCTATGGAAAGAACTACAGATCAGAGTTCATAGAAGAGCCTTCAAGATTTGAAGACTTTTGTGTGGAAGAATTGGGATTTATTTTACCAGCTGTAACTACACAAACTCACTGTTCAAGACAATAATGGCTATGGCATGAATATAAAAAATACATATCAGAAATGTGAACAAATAAATATAGTACATATATAGAATAGAGAAATAAAGATAGAATGATATCGAGTCTGCTTACTGTGTTTTTTTTTTTCATGTGAAAAAAATCAAATGTGACAAAATCATTAAAAGTGGGTTTTCAATTATTGCATTAAACAGTACTCATAGAATGCATAAAAATAAGGAAAGTATGCTTTTTATCAAAAACAAAAATGGGAAATAATTTTTTTTAAAAGCCAGAAATAGGTCATAAAACATTAACATAAAGAATTTGTAAACCAAACATTTCAAAGTTGAAAAGGGACATAGTAACTCTTCCATAATGGCTGTGCTGCACATACACTAGCAGTAAATCATAAATATTTTACATTTTAAAGCTAAAGTAAATATGTAAGGGTGGAAATCCTAGGCTAATGCTACAGGCTTTAGCTTGACTAAAATTAGTTTTGTAACATTTAAAACGTACCTTTTTACTAACAAACTATTGAGATGCAAACCCTGCACCAGGATTGATCCAACTCCAAAGGCACAGAACAAGACAGCTCTATTATTTTCGTTGTATCAGGCTTAGCCATCTTCTCAATAAGAGGTCGTGCACTGCTCAGACATGTACAAAAAAAAAAAAAAAAAAGCTACATCTCTACATCTCAGACCCTACAGGCCTCATTGAGCATGTTAAATGGTAAGGCCCCTTTCCACTAAGCCAAATTTACTATTGACCTCTCCCGGCTCTGAAGTCATTACAGGCGGTACCAGTTCAGTTAATTTTTCAAGCGTAGCGACCCCACATTGATCCGTTAAGAATTTAAAGAAATTCGTACGGATATGAAAACGACACAGTGCAGTTTGTCACAAGCAATAAAACTTTAATGCCATTAAAGACAGTGTTATCAATATGATAAAGTTTTAATACTAAGCCGTTAAGAAACGTAATATTTTACTGAGCCCTAAATAACTGAAACCATACTGTCACTATCAACATAAATATAAATACAGAGCGAAATTCAAACGACATTACTGACAAATACGAGCTATTAACATTTAACAAACTATAACTATTGTGTTAACAATATGATAATGACCTCATATCATCCTGTTAACAGATAGACGCTGAGCTATAGACATATGTCCCATCTGCACCCTCTCACATACACAGGTATACTGCAGACAGACAGAGCAAACAGAGCGCACCGACATTATTTTTAATGTTTTTTTTTTTTTTACTTGATTCTGAGCTTCGGCAGTTAGCAGCAGCCATTATACAGTACATTACATTACATTACACTCTTAATAAAATGTGTTAGCCCGAGTTTTGCTGTGGATGTAAATAGTGATGGACTCCTATGGTTATGATTAAACCCAATGCAGACATAGTAATTTTCTCTGTCCTCCTAGAATATACAGAACCTGAGCCGTACAGGGTAAGGTGCTTGGTGTATGTCCGGTGGGGATGGCACGTGAAAATTTTAAATATTTTCAAATTCTCAATCCAAGCTTTTCTGAAAAGTTGGCAGCTATGACATTTTTTTGGAGTAAACATTCTATGGTACATATTATGAAATTAGAAGAAATGCTTATACAGACATTTTATATTAACACATTTCTATTGTGCATCTGATTTTAATATGTAATATATCTACATAATCAATCTTGCTTAATCATCAGTATTTACCTTAAAATATCACTTTCTTAATTTAGTCATTATGAAGGTGATAAAAACCAATAACTCCATAAATGTTCTTAAAAATCAATCACAACTTGATAACATTGCAATTGATAGGAGTTAATGTTGGGAGCAGGGTGCCGAAATTTTTTTTACTTGCTCCAATTTTTCTCCCGACATTAACGACTAGGGGTGTTCCAATCAGGATTTTTGGGGCCGATCACCAATCTCCGATCACTAGAAGCTGTCACCGATTACAGGGTCTACTTAAAGCCTTATGTAGCATTATTTATTAAACTATATCTAACAACAATGTAAATTAAGTATCGAAATTACATCATGAATTGACAACTGTATTTATTGGCAAGCAACATGTGCAACATGTCAACTTAAAGCATAGCCTGTGTTTGGTTAGTAATTGGGAACAGCTTACAGCTTGACAAATACAACTTTCCTGTAGATTGTATAAAATTGAATAAAATAACAGACAAGTAACATGCGAGTCGCCGGAGGTTCTGCAAGGTCCGCAAGCATAAAAAAAATAAACATGTTTAATTTTTCGCACGGAAAGATGGAAACGTAATCACAACGGTAAAACTCGCGGTGAATCATGATGAACTGTACTTACAGCCACCGAGCTAAATCGCGTAGGTGAGATAGGGTAATTACCAACAGCTGAGTGAGTGGCGACACGCGAGTTGCTGAACTCTCCCGCTCTCTTAGCGCGAGCCAACTTTGAAAACTGCTCGTGTTCCTTTACATGACTAACCTTCCAATGTCTGATGAGGTTTGTGTTGTTAAAATGCTTAGAGTGTTTCCCGCCTCGTAATTGGCGGGTTGCAGATTGCTAATCGATTGTCTTTTTCACACAACACATAGAATTGCCAGACCGGTGAAGTCCCGCGTGTTTTGCGTCATCTGATCGGCTTTTCTATATCGGCCATTATAGAGACTGCCGATCAAACTTTCCAAAGCAATTATCGGCCGATTATGATCAGCGACCGATCAATCGGAGCACCCCTATTAACGACGCTCAAACAGGTCAGAATTCATACAGAGCCTAAAGGAGCCTGTACGCAGCCGTTACCATCCTCTACCAAGCTCTGCAGAAACAAACCAAATTTGCATCAGCAAGTAAGAGCATTTATACATGCACACACAGTGTGACATGCTCTCAAAGAATTGGGACAAAACAGGTGTGTGGACATAAGGCAGAAAAAAAGAAATAAAGGCTTCAATTTGCTAGGAAGCCAGAAAAAAATGTAAAGATTCATCAGGCTCAAATTGAATAGATGCAGATCTTTTTTTTTAGAAAATGTTTTTCAGTGTTTTAAGTGTTATCTGAGGGCCTGACAGCTTCCATCAATTTATTATGTCAACTAATTGCTTTGCAATTGAAAGTAAATAAGCTTAAAAAAAAAACACTAATTTGTGTTATATTTTAAAAGAAGGCTGTTTATGTCAGCTGCATAGAAATACATCATCATCTTGTTTAAACTTTTACCACTTACCCACAACCCCATAGCATGTAGAATGGCATTAAAGTATTGACCAATTACAAAAGCACCAATCTGCAGGTGAGTAAGATCAAATGCCTGATGCCCTGAATCAAATCTTTGCCCGTGATAACACTCAAGGGCTAATTGATGCATCACTCCTAATGCTGAAGAACCAACTGGTAGTACAGCAACATCAGGTAAGGAACATTTTTTAGATCAATGCAAGAAATGCAACTATGCTACCCGAGTGATAATGAAAGCTAGTAACATCACCAAGACTTGAACACACTCTGGCTACTGCCTGCTACCATGGTAATGGCAAAATTCTTAGGTCAATTAGATACTACACAAATGGACTAAGGAACAGCTTATTCCCCAAGTTACAGTATGGCTTCCATCACATCTATCTCCATACAACCTGCAACTATAACCAAGATCTGAGATATGTCAACTTATACCTTACTAATCAAATATTGCCTCCATTATACCCTTCCTGGTCAACATGCAAATATGTGAATTTTTTTTTTTTGTTGGTATTTTTACCTTCGACATTTGCACATGATAAAATGCTGCTTTTCATTTGCCTATTTATTTTCATTTTTTCCCTCTGATGTTATAAGAGAGTTTCCATACAAAAGTTTCAATGTACCCAATATAATGATTATTAAGAACTTCTTATTCTTTGTCTAAATTAAAATATATAAATTATATGCAAATACAGTATATACTTGTAGTAGAACAGCTCCCAATTGGCTTCTATTTTGATCCGCTGTCTTCTTTTCCGCAAGACAACAGGCTTTTGGTTTGGGTTCTGCAACCAACAAACATGCATTAAATCACTGTAAGCAAATGGTTATTCTCAATAGCATGGAAACAATAAATTGAATTGTAATAAATGGTGAAAAATCCATATAAACAAGGACTTGTAGATTCAGGAATCTGCAACAGTCAAACATTGGATTGCGAGCATAATTCGTTCTGGAAGCATGCTTGTACAGTATATCAGAACAAATTTCTCCATAAGAAACTAAGATGATTCGTTCCACAACCCAAAAATAAAATCATACAAAAATAATTAATACAAAATATAAGGTAAAAATGGCCCAAGCACCCTGTGCCATCACAGCAAACTTGCACACTTCACATTATATTGTGCGGATGTCAGCTTGAGCAAGTATTTGTTGAGTGCGTGTGTGTGTGAATCAACCCAACAGAATCACTGCTGTAAAGTAAAAATAAAACAGATTATCCTGCACTTTACCTTTGAAAAGAATCCCGACAGAGCAATGTTTTTTAGTATGTGTATGTGTGAAGGCAAGAGGAGAGGAGGATGGAGAGGGCTACTGTTTAGGACAACTTTCACACACAAACACACGTCTCTAATGACAATAGTGGACGCGCACACTAAAGGAATCTTTCTGACAGAGAGACTCTGGATCTTTATCAAGGAACCTCTCTAAGACATCAGCCTTGTGTTGTCATTGTGTGTGAGGCCTATCTGTTTTTTCTGAGGATTTTTTGTCAAGTCATGACAAATATTTAGGGCCCAAGCTGACATCAGTCCTATTACAATATAGTGTGCAAGTTGATGTGTTCTTGCAACTATATTGACACTTGCCTTTGCTTAACGCGCGTGCAAACACATGTGGTCACTATGTCATAATAAACAGTACACACACGGATATTGACTACACGAGTAACGCACGCCCACTGAGAATGAGCATGGGAGACGATTACCCATAGCGCAAAGCGAGAGAGAACCACCATTGGCTTAGTTGTGATCATGTGATGCTGGGGAGACAAAGCATCAAGAACAAAATTCTCTTGTATTTTACTAAGGATTATTTATTTATTTTATATTTTTTCCACCCTTTTGGAGTTTTCCCGTGTCTTAACATGCTCAAAAACATAATGGCAGACAGGTTGGAATCTGCTGCCATTCGGATGCCTGAGAGTCGCGTGGACTGGGGCCCCCTCACGAGATTTTGCTGGATAGCTCATACACACTTTCACGTAAGCACACGAAATTCGGTACACATTTAGAGCTCATTGAGCCAAACAATTTTCGGATTTGGATATACTACTCCTAGGGACTTTATACGATCGTCACCCAACCGGGCCAATGTGATCTAAAGATACTGAGGATGCAAAATTGCGGAAGGATTCTTGTTATCGCAAACGGGTCATCCGTGATAATGTCTTAAACTTATAATGAAAAATTATTAATAACTTTTTGTGTGGCCTTATATTGAGTGACATTATATTCAGTGACGCGTTCAGTGACGTCACATTCAGGAACATCATAGTGTGATGCTTTTTTCCAGCATCTGCGGCCTATTGTACACACATACACATCACAAATGTTAACACTCACACACACAAACACACACACAAACACTCTCATACATCACCCACATGCACACATACATACAAACACATTACAAATGTTAACGCTCTCACACTCAACACACTCAACAAATATTTACTTAATATGTCAAACACTTCGACACTCAGACACGCACACACTCATACTCATGCATACACACATGCACGTACACAAATACACACACATTACAAATGTTAACACTCTCACGCTCAACACACTCAACAAATATTTAGGACCTAAACTGACATCAGCCATATATAGTGTCTGAAATGTGCAAGTTGTGCACCTGGGTGGCGATGGCTTTTTGTAAGTGTTAACACACTCAAATAACACTCAAATTGTGCGATGGACCCGGGGTGGCGATGGCGCAGGGTGCTTGGGCCCGTCATCATTGCTTGCAACTATATCTTATTAAGTTAAAATTTCTTTGCTTGTCTTGCAAATAGTTCACAGACCAATTTACTCACAATCCAAGGTTCCACTGTATTATAAAAGCAACTAAACAAAATCCCTAGTTAAAACAAATACATTTTAAGAATGTATATTATACTCACCAAGTTATTCCTGTCCTGCTGCATTGATTCATAACAGACAACCAATGGGCAAGGAGAGTGGACAAAACAGAGATAAAGAAATATTATTAATACTGTGCTCATACAGGCTGCAATAGTTCAATACAAATACCTTTGTTTTTGTTTTTTTAAATTCTCTTTATTAAGTTTTTTAAATGTGCACAACTTTTCAATAAACTTCTTATAAAGTGTATTTATCCCAAATTATATATGAGGAGGGAAAGGGGGGTTGATCTGGTTAGGGTTTTATTATTGCTTTCTTATGAAAATAATCTATAAAAGGCTCCCATGCTGCATAAAAAAAAATTCTTCTTCTTTAGTGAAAATCTGATCTTTTCCAATTGTAGGTGAAGCATAACATCTTTAATGAAGGTTAAGCAGTGTGGTGGATTTTTTTGGTTTTGTTTCTAGTTGGGCAAAATCAGCGTACGTGCTAAGAGAACCATAGTTTCGAGCACTGTATACCAACCTTTAGCCAGCTCTTTATCAATCACTACCAACACTGAAAACACAAAAAATATTGGGTCTGGGTCCAGTGTTTTTTCCAACACCTCTGACAATAACTGAAAAACTGCCCAATTATTATTGATATTAGGGCAGTTCCAAAACATATGACAGAGTGATGCTGGAGTTTGACCACAACTGTCACATTGCGGATCCACTGAGGGAAACATCTTTGAGAGCTTTAAGTTTAGATAGGTGAAGTCTACGTAAGATCTTAAATTGTATTAGACCTACTGTTTCATCGCACTGATTTTCTGCAATATCTATTCCAAGATCTTCTTCCCATGCCCCTCTTACATGCTCTAATGAAACATCAAATTCTATATGTGATAATTTATTATATGTAATGGATATTCCTTCGTTAGTAAATAAACAGAGAGTCCATTTGTGTGGTTTGCAGCTCATTAGGAAATGGCAAAAAATATATATATTTTTAACAAAATTGCAGGTTTGCAAATATAATTTTTTAAAAAGTGAGTTAGGTAGATCAAATATCTGCTGTAGCTGCTGAAATGATGGAAAACAATTATTAATATAAATTTTTGCAAAGAGTTTACACCTTTATCAGACCAAGTCTGAAATCTTGAGTCAGTTTGGGAAGGGAGAAATGTATGATTTAAGGTGAAGGGGCTTAAAATAGAACATACCTGCCTCTTAAAAGGCCTTTATATGTTTCCAAAAGTTTTATGAAACAAAGTCGAATAAGTTTATGCTGGCCATATCACACTATTCTATCGACCTCTAATTTATTCCAAATGAAAGTGCTCTTATGTTACATGCCCAACAGTACGGATGAAAATGAGGTACACCCATTCCTACTTGATCCCCTGTAAGTATATCTTCTTAATTCTAGGGTTCTTTTGATCCAAATATATTGAATAATTAATCTGTTCAAATTCCTAAAAAATACTTATTAATATAGACTGGAATACACTGAAAAATAAATAAATATTTGGGTAAAATACTCATTTTTAACCATATTAATACGACAAGTAAAAGAAACAGGGAGATTAGACCACTTCATAAGAATACGTTGAGTATATTCATATAGCTTACTAATGTTTTCTTTAAAAAGTGTAGAAAAACATTTAATTATAGTGATCCCTATGTATTTAAATAAGGTTACTGATTTGAAAGGAAGAGAGGAAAGAGCTTGAGTCTTAGGGTTGATTAAAAATATAATACTTTTAGCAAAGTTAATCTTGTATTCTGAGATTTTCCCAAATTTAGCTAAAATTGACAATGTTTGGTATTGACTGTAGAGGGTTGGAAACATAAACTAAAAGGTCATCGGCATATAACAATACTTTGTGCTCTTCCCCCCTCTCATTATCCCACTATAGGTTGTAGATTCACGCAGAGAAATTGCCTTGTCAACGTTGTCTCGTAGAGCGACTTAACAGAAAATAATCAAGTTAGATCAAGTCAAATAATCAATAAAATCAAGTGAGTTGTTATTATTTGTTTGGACATATAATCATTTAATAAATGATACAAATTTAGACCCAAATCCAAAATAATCGCACTTAACCCTGTCGAAGGCCTTCTCTGCATCCATAGAAATGAGTACCTCAGGTTAAATGGGATTGGGACTTGGTGTGTGAATAACATTTAATAATCATCGTAAAAACAGGAGGCGATTCTTGACGAATCCTGTTTGACCCGTGGAGATCATGACGGAAGAAATTTTTCAAGACGGGTGGCTAACACCTGGGAAATTTTATCATCAACATCAAGAAGACTAATTAGTCTATATGAACTGGGGTCTAAGGGGTCTTTATCTACCTTGTGCATTAAAGAGATATTTGCCTGATAAAATATTGGTGGTAGACAACCTTTCTCAAACAATTCATTAAAGACCTCCAGAAGCAGTGGTGAAATTTGGTTACTAGAGCATTTATAAAATTCAGTTGTAAAGCCATCTGGGGATTTTAAACTTTACATGTCCATATACTATATGATGTGATTTTTAATGTAAATATTTTGAAGCTGAAAGTATATACTGAGGTCATATTCATTATTTACTGTGAAGTCAAATATACTGTCGTTGACAGCTAACATTAAAGACAATTTTCATACTACATTCACTGGATTTCTGACCAAAGTAGAACAACTCAAAAAGCAAAGCTACTGAAGAGTTCATTTTAATCATATATGGGATTCACTCTATGTGAGGCTGTTGAAAATATGTGCTTAAATAATGTCTTCATTTGTGACACACGTTCCTTGTTTTTGCCTCCATACACCACCACAGTGGATTTGAAATGGTGCAACCAAGATATGATTAAAGTGACTTTCAGCTTTAATTAAAGCTGTGTTGATCATATAGGAATTACATTTTATTTACAAAGACCCTTCATTTTAACATGCTAAAAAATAATTGGACAAACTAACTTACAAACATTATGATTACTTTCAATACCATGATGCATAAATATTTCCATTTACTTTTGAGACTGTGAAATATATATAGAATAAATTACTATTCATGGTTTGTGGTGTCATGTCAACTGCCGGTGTTAGTCCACTGTGTTTTATCAAGTCCAAAGTCAATGCAGTCATCTACCAGGACATTTTTGAGCATTTCATGCTACCCTCTGCTGACAAGCTTGTGTGATGCTGGTTTCCATTTTTCCAGCAAGAATAGCACCTACAGTACCCACATGGCCAAAACAACCACTACCTGTTTTTATGACCATGATACTACTGTGCTTGATTGGCCAGCCAACTCCTCTCAAGCCCATAAAGAATCAGTGGGGTATTGTCGCGAGGCAAATGAGAAACACCAGACCCACAATACAGACGAAATGAAGTCCGTTATCAAAGCAACCTGGTCTTTAAAAACACCTCAGCTGTGTCACAGACTGATCGCCTGTTTCCATGCCACATTGATGAAGTACTTAATACTAAAGAGCCGCGACTTTAGTATTGAGTGCATTGTATTGAGAATTTCTGTATGTAAACCTTTTTTGATTTATCTTAATAAATGTTCTAATATTTTGAAATACTGTGTTTTTGATTTTCATGAGCTGTAAACCATAGTCATCAAAATCAAATGGCTTGAAATATTTCATGTGAAGTGTAATGAATCTATATGAGATTGTTACGATAATGAGTTTATTTGTATTTTTGTGTCTGGCTATACTTAGTTTCTGCTATGTCTCTGCTGGTGGAGGGATGGGGGCGTATCTTCCCTTGTTGTTGCAGGTCCCACCCACTTCAGTGTGCCTGCAATCTATTGGTTGCTTCCTTACCTTTCCTTTGTTGGTCCTGCCTCCAGCCGGATGATTGAATGTCCAGGAGACCCAGAGGCCTACTTAAGGCCTTCAGACCACAGTGCTTCAGACCGTGTTTTTGCTTACTGTTTTTCTGATGATTATTCGTAAAATTATATTGTGTATGACCTTCTGCTACGTTTCTGACTTTGTTTTTGTGTTTGCCCTTCTTTGGTTCTGGTTGCCCGGTTGTAAATACGTTTTGTATATATTTGTATGTAGTTTTGTAATTAGTGGCTTAGTAGGGAGTCGACGTCATTTTGTTTACACCCTGTTTTCTCTTGGTTTGTGGCTAGCAAGGGAGTAAGGGAAGAACTTTGTATTTCTTTTTCTTTAGTTTTGGTGCAGGCTAGTTATTTCAGAGGGCATTTTGTTTATTGTTTTGGCCTTGTCGGCTTCTGAAGCTCACGGCCACCTTTTGGGGATTTGCTTGTTCACTGTTTGTAAATAAACACTAAGCAAACGCACTTTTGGTCTCACCCCCTTTTTCTTTTTTTTTTCTTTTCATTTTCATTCCTGTTACGGCCCGACCTAGACCGGGGCGTAACAGAATTGGGGGCTCGTCCATTGCTTTTTCTCGCTCTGTACCATTTGTTTCAGTGCACTTGTGTTTGGCTGGTGGCATTTGTCTTTGTGGTAGGGGAGTGTTTATTTGTTTTTTTCTTAGAGATGGCTACAAAATTTAATTTCGACCAGTTTGTTATTTGTCCTTCAGTGGAGCAGTTTGAAAGGTGCAGGAAGGATGACTTGTTGCTGCTTGCTGACTTTTACAGCATCTCGGTCCCACGGAGCGCAAATAAGCGTGATATCAAACAAATGCTTCAGACGGAGCTGATGAAACAGGCCATTCTCATCGATCCTACTGAGGTAGGTGTTGCAAACCAGTCCGGTAAGTCTGAGGATTCAGCTACAGCGGAGGCTGTAGTCGAACCCAAGGACCCCGCACGCATGGATCCCGTGGTAGTAAGTTCACCGTTGAATGACCCAAAGCTCGCGCTGCAATTGAAGCAATTGGACCTAGAGTTAGCCCATCAGCATTATGAAGCTCAACTGCTTCAATTTCGTATGGTGGAACTCGAGTCTCAAAGGGAAATTAAATTAAAGGAATTGGACTTGGCGCTAAGAAATAAGCCTGCTTCAGATTCTTTTGTTCGTGGCCCTCTGTCTCCTGGTCGTGCATCATCCCCTGTATCGCATCCTGCACCTGCAACCCCTGTACAGGCCAGTGAGCCAACACCTGCACCTAGCGGATCTTCAGCTGTAAGTTCAACTGGCTTTGATGTTAGTAAGCACATTGCTTTGGTGCCTATGTTTAGGGAAAGTGAGGTGGATACTTATTTCCCTGTGTTTGAGCGCATCGCAGCCACCTTACAGTGGCCTAGAAGCATCTGGTCTCTTCTTTTGCAATGCAAGGTTGTTGGGAAGGCACAGGAAGTATGTTCTGCTTTAACTTTAGAGAAGAGTTTGAATTATGATACTGTTAAAAGTGCTGTTTTACGTGCATATGAGCTTGTTCCTGAGGGTTACCGGCAGAAATTTTGTGAACATGCCAAATCCGTCAGCCAAACATTTGTAAAATTCGCTCATGAAAAAGGCGCTTTGTTCGACAAGTGGTGTGCAGTCAGTAAAGTCACCACCTTTGATCAGTTAAAAGAACTGCTACTGTTAGAAGAGTTTAAAGATCGTATTTCGGACAAAATTGTTTATTTGAACGAACAAAAAGTCTCGTCGCTGGCTGATGCTGCCATTTTGGCTGATGAGTTTGTGCTCACTCACAAAACTGTGTTTTCGCCTCCTCGTCGTGATATTACTAATCGTAGCCCTAAAGTTTCCGCTAGCCCGTCTAAGAAGGGTAGTGAGTCCCGTGAATGTTTCTATTGTCATGAATCTGGACATCTCATCGCTACCTGTCCTGCATTAGCTCGTAAGAACCGTCGTAAAGCACAGAACACACACAAGAGTGTGGCTTTAGTTCATGTACCACCGCAGCCAGCTGAAAGTTCAGATTCACTTTCATCAGTGGACGCTGCTTTTGATCCTTTTATCTTGAACGGAATGGTTTCGCTTTCGGACACCGATTCTGAGTCTAAGCCACTACGTATTCTGAGAGACACCGGTGCCGCTCAGTCGTTTATTTTGGAAGGTGTCTTGCCTTTATCTGACCAGTCTAGTTGTGGTGCAGATGTTTTAGTTCAGGGAATTGAACTTGGTGTGGTGAAGGCTCCGTTACATAGGATTTATCTTCACTGTGACATTGTGTCTAGCTTTGTTAAGGTCGCAGTTCGTCCTCAGTTGCCAGTTAAAGGAGTTTCTCTTATTTTGGGTAATGATTTAGCTGGTGGTAAGGTTTTTCACTTGCCTATTGTAACGTACGCTCCTGAGGTGAATGAAAGTAATGCACTGTCACCTGAGTTTCCCTCTGTTTTTAGTACTTGTGTGGTAACACGCGCTCAGGCTCGTAAAATGAAGGATACTGACGATATTTCAGATTCCTTTATATGTAACGACAATCCAGTATTTGAAGATGAAAATTTGTCTTCCAGTCCACATATTTCACCGGAGGATAAGGCCTCCTGCATACAGGAAGATGATTTCGCTATATGGGGCGTTGGACGAGAGCAGTTCGTTGCTGCTCAGAAATCAGATGCGTCTCTTTCTCGTTGTATTGCTGCAGCTGTAGATAGTGCTGAGTTACCTCAACACTCAATGGCATATTTCTATGATGATGATGTTTTAATGCGAAAGTGGTCACCCTCTGATGTTAAGGATGAGTCAAGGGCTGTTTTTCAAGTTGTGGTTCCAAAACCATATAGAACACAAGTTTTGCGTATTGCCCATGACCATGATCTAGCTGGTCACCTTGGTATAAGGAAGACCCAGCTCCGCATTTTAAATCACTTCTTTTGGCCTGCCATGAAGTCTGATGTTGCTAGGTACTGTCGATCTTGTCATCTTTGTCAAATTGCAGGGAAGCCTAACCAGATTATTCCCCCTGCTCCTGAAGCCATACCTCTGCGTAGCATCAAATCACATGCCATCATTCAAACACTTATTAAATTTTGCACCACTTTTGGTTTGCCCAAATATGTTCAGTCAGACCATGGTTAAGGGTCCGAAAATGTGATGGCTGCCTTCTCGATACTATCTCGTTGCTATGATTCAAACTGTGAACAAGATGTTCACTCTTAAGGGAGGGGGTGTTACGATATTGAGTTTATTTGTATTTTTGTGTCTGGCTATACTTCGTTTCTGCTATGTCTCTGCTGGTGGGGTGGGGGGCGCATCTTCCCTTGTTGTTGCAGGTCCCACCCTCTTCAGTGTGCCTGCAATCTATTGGTTGCTGCCCTACCTGTCCTTTGTTGGTCCCGCCTCCTGCCGGATGATTGGATGTCCAGGAGACTCAGAGGCCTTCAGACCACAGTGCTTCAGACCGTGTTTTTGCTTACTGTTTTTCTGATGATTATTCGTAAAATTATATTGTGTATGACCTTCTGCTACGTTTCTGACTTTGTTTTTGTGTTTGCCCTTCTTTGGTTCTGGTTGCCCGGTTGTAAATACGTTTTGTATATATCATTGTTCCTGTTCCGAAGAAACCACATCCTGCTTCCCTCAATGACTATAGACCTGTAGCCCTCACATCAGTGGTGATGAAGTGCTTTGAACGGCTGGTCAGAGACTTCATCATCTCTTCACTACCCAACATTCTGGATCCACTACAGTTTGCATACCGCCCGAACCGCTCTACAGATGATGCCATCTCTCATCTCCTCCACACAACACTCACTCACCTGGACACTAGAAAGGGGAATTATGTTAAAATGCTTTTCATCGATTACAGCTCAGCATTTAATACCATAATTCCCTCTACACTCACCACCAGGCTGGAGCACCTGGGACTCAGCTCATCTCTGTGTCAGTGGATCTCTAATTTCCTAACTGGGAGACCACAGGCAGTAAGGATGGGTGGACACGTCTCAGCCTCTCTCACTCTCAGCACTGGAGCCCCACAGGGTTGTGTTCTGAGCCCCCTGCTGTACTCCCTGTACACGCACGACTGTGTGGCCACTACCAGCTCCACCACCATCATGTTTGCTGACGACACCGTCGTGGTAGGCCTGATCTCTGACAACGATGAGACGGCCTACCTGAAGGAGATTGGAAATCTGGAGAACTGGTGCCAGAGGAACAAACTTCTTTTAAATGTCAGTGAGACAAAGGAGCTGATAGTGGACTTCAGCACTAAGCAGGAGAGGAACTACCAGATCCCCGTCATCAACGAGAGCCCAGTGGAGAGAGTGGACAGCTTCAAGTACCTCGGTGTTCACATCACGCCGGACCTGTCATGGTCCTGTCACATCAACACCGTGGTGAAAAAGTCCCGACAGCGTCTCTACCACCTCAGACGCCTGAGAGACTTTAGACTGCCCTCTAAGGTGCTCAGGAACTTTTACTCCTGACGGGAAACATCGCAACGTGGTTCGGGAACAGCACCATGCAGGACAGACAAGCCCTACAGAGGGTGGTGCGATCAGCTGAGCGCATCATCCGAACTGAGCTCCCTGACCTGCACTCTATCTTCAGCTAACGGTGCTGGACCAAAGCCAGGAAGATTATGAAGGACCTCAGCCACCCCAGCAATGGACTGTTCTCTCTGTTGCGGTCTGGAAAGCGCTTCCGCTCCCTCAAGGCCAATACAGAGAGACTGAGGAGGAGCTTCTTCCCGCAGGCGATACGGTCTCTCAATCAAACCAATACACTGGACTAAAACACCTCTGCATTTTTTGGCACACACAGAACGGACAATTATGTCAAACGCACATTTGCATACTTCAAGGACTTTTTTTCACATTTCCCCTCATCTCATTTTCGTCAAATACTACTGCAATATTTGTACAGACTTAAGTTTTTATAAGTTGTTATATTTTATATTTCAGATTTCCTATATATTTTTGAAAACTTTTGTATCTGGCATCTTGTTTTATAGTTTAACTCCCCTATTTCCATTCTATTTCACTATTTTCTTGTAAATAAAAATTTTTAAGGTCACGGGGCAATCGTATAAGCATTTCACTGCATATCGTACTGTGTATGACTGTGTATGTGACAAATAAAATTTGAATTTGTATATAGTTTTGTAATTAGTGGCTTAGTAGAGAGTCAACGCCATTTTGTTTACACCCTGTTTTCTCTTGGTTTGTGGCTAGCAAGGGAGTAAGGGAAGAACTTTGTATCTCTTTTTCTTAAGTTTTGGTGCAGGCTAGTTATTTCACTCTGGTACTAGGTAGTGGGCATTTTGTTTATTGTTTTGGCCTTGTCGGCTTCTGAAGCTCACAACCACCTTTTGGGGATTTGCTTGTTCACTGTTTGTAAATAAACACTAAGCAAACGCACTTTTGGTCTCACACCCTTTTTCCTTTTTTTTTCTTTTCTTTTTCATTCCTGTTACGGCCCGACCTAGACCGGGGCGTAACAGAGATCTTCACTTTTTAAATTAAATTATATGAAAAAATTACTTTTAGAAGATTTTCTAATTTTTCATATTTGTTAAACCCTTTTAATTTAACCTGAGGATGTACAGAAGCAAAATGTACAGATGAACAATTGTGTCACTATTGAAATAGGTACGTACCTTACGCTAATTAATATTTATACAATGTTGTCGACTAGAAAGTAAAGATTACAAAAGAGACATATAAGTAAGTAATGAGATATTCTAGAGGTGCTTGTTGAGGACAGTTGGGACATAGAACCAGTGACCTTTTGCACAGACTCATTTACTAAGTGTATCTGCCTTTTGGGGAATCCTTAAAGATTACTTGGCTCACCTCCTTCTGTGCAATGCCCATCTTGTCTCTCCAGTGCATAAGCACCAGGTCAGCCTTTTCTTTAGCAAACTTCTCCACTTCTTTGGCAGCCTTGCCTGCAATTCGCTGCCACTCTGGAACCTTAGAGCGCCCAAACTGGTCCTGTAAAAACAGAAAATGGCATGTGGAATAGGTTTTGGCCATTGTAACTTACTCAATAAAGATCTCAAATTACAGAAGCAATCTTGAGGTTGTCACGGATGTGCATTCTGTCCACGTCCTTCTCTGGCACAGGGTCAGTGCTGTCCAGACATGCCAGGAGCCCAGTTGGCTGGAGGGACAAAAGCAAACAAAGAAAGGGGGTGGAGGGGGGCGTATGGACAATGGAAAAATAACATCATAAAAGCTATTTAAAAAAGAAGAAATGAAAGAAACCAGCAAAACAACCAAAGAAAGAGATCACTACAAGCATGTAATCGGTTGGAATTTTGACCAATTTAATGGTTTTTAATAAATAATTTAATAATTAAATAGATAAAAAACCCTTAATAGGAATCAGTCTGTGTGCAATCTCACTAAGATTCTCTTGAGCAGGTTCATAGCAATAGGATTCTCAGCCATCCACAAACCCACAAGGTGACGGCTCAGCTGTCTACAAGCAAAACAAGAGTATTTTCTTTTACTTAAAATGCAGCAGGATAATTATAAATTCTACACTGAATACATTTTATATGAGGCGCAGTATAATGCTTAAATCAAACTTCACTCATGCACACACACATGAAACACTTGCATACACATATATGAAACAGTAACACATACATATATACTACTAACTGCTCAAACAACTACATATGAGACGCGCGCACATACACACGCAAACTCTCCGTCCACACACACCTATGAGATTCTCAGTGTAACCGGAAAGCATTTCAGTGTAACCGGATGTCATTTCAGTGTAGACGGACTTGTCGCTTCATACTCCATGATTGGTAGTAGCGGTTTGCAAGCAGCTTGCTGTTGGACAGTTTAGAAGACGGAGTAGGACAGTATAATGATCATCACTGCTCAATCACAAGGCATATTCAGAACTGTCCACATAATGTCTGAATATTGCAGCGGCACAAAACGCAGGTGATGTTTAGCAAAAAGAAAATTGAAGCACGGAATCTGTGGCTAATATGTCGGATCCTACAACCTACATATCAAAAAACAATAACTAACTTGTCGGAATCCCACGTGACTCCCTCCACTTGATCAAATACAAATACAAAATCGGAAATTCAAACATTATACCGACCCTCCATACCACACTTTTGTGGTGATGATAAATAAACCACTCGCTGTCTTCTAAACTGTCGAGTAACGGTCTATTTAAAAATGCTACTACTAAACAGAGAGAGTGAATCAGCAAGTCCATATACATTAAAATTACTACACCCTACACCATGTGGGGGAACGTCTGTTAAGGGAACTTCACTCTACAAAATTCCACCATTCGGAACACCCTGCAACGTCACTTCCTACATGCGTTACCATAGTAACATAAGCACCTTGGATACCTGTCCCCGCTGCTGTGGAAATTTCACGCTACGGACATTAAATATAGAATATTTATTGAAAAAAAAAAACTGACACTGTTATAAAATATATAACGTTTTAAAACGTTTATAACTTATGAATAAATGATTCGATTAATTTACAAGATGTACGGAGATTTATTTACAAGATTATTAGTCTATGTAGTACTAAATATTTCTTAATTAAATTAAAATTAAATTACTGTGTCCTGTTTATATGGTGTTTGTGCGCGTCTCATAGGTGTGTGTGTGTGTGTGTGTGTGTGTGTGTATGCACGCGGAGAGGTTGCGCGTGTATGCGTGCGCGTCTCATAAGTGTGTGTGCGCGCATTTCATATGTAGTTGTGTGAGCAGTTAGTAGTATATACACACGTGGACAAAATTGTTGGTATCCTTCGGTCAATGAAAGAAAAACTCAATGGTCACAGAAATAACTTTAATCTGACAAAAGTAATAATAAATAAGAATTCTATGAATGCTAACCAATGAAAGTTAGACATTGCTTTTCAACCATGGTTCAACAGAATTATTTAAAAAAATAAACTCATGGAAAAATGATGGTACCCCTAGAAAATACTGAAAATAATGTAACCAAAGGGACATGTTAATTCAAGGTGTGTCTACTAATTAGCATCACAGGTGTCTACAATCTTGTAATCAGTCAGTGGGCCTATATATAGGCCTCCAGGTAGTCACTGTGTTGTTTGGTGACATGGTATGTACCACACTCAACATGGACCAGAGGAAGTGAAGGAAAGAGTTGTCTCAGGAGATTCGAAAGAAAATTATAGACAAGCATGTTAAAGGTAAAGGCTATAAGACCATTTCCAAGCAGCTAGATGTTCCTGTGACTACAGTTGCACATATTATTCAGAAATTTAAGATCCATGGGACTGTAGCCAACCTCCCTGGACATGGCCGCAGGAGGAAAATTGATGACAAATCAAAGAGACGGATAATCCGAATGGTAATAAAAGAGCCCAGAAAGACTTCTAAAGAGATCCAAGGTGAACTTCATGCTCAAGGAACATCAGTGTCAGATCGCACCATCCGTCGTTGTTTGAGCCAAAGTGGACTACATGGGAGACAACCAAGGAGGACACCATTGTTGAAAACAAATCATAAAAGTTTTTTTTTTTTTTTTTATAATTCCGTTGAAGCATGGTTGAAAAGCAATGTCTGACTTTCATTGGTTAACATTCATAGAATTCTTATTTGTTATTACTTTTGTCAGATTAAAGTTATTTATGTGACCATTGTGAGTTTTTCTTTCATTGACCGAAGGGTACCAACAATTTTGTCCACGTGTGCATAGATGTTGGATATAGTTTCGTATATGTGTATCCAAGTGTTTCGTATGTGTGTGCATGAGTGAAGTTTGATTTAAGCCCTATACGGCGCCTTATACATTTTATCATGTTCTGTAATGGCATATAATGTGCATTTTAATTGTCCAAAAGAATCAGGCTTGGGACGAAGACTGGGGTGTGGTGCCGATAATAATAGGTGTTTACCTGTTTGTAAGCATCCTCTGATCAGTGCTGACTGTAAACATCGATGTGTGTAGATGTCTAAGTAAAGCACCTTCACTTAATGCCAAGTCTTGCATCTTTGTGGCTATTTCCTTATCCCCCTCCTAAATACATACACACACATACACAGATCTGGAAAAAATAATAGACCACTGCAAAATAATCAGTTCCTTATAATTTTTTTTTTATTGGTGAGATGAACAGTCTTGTTTAATTTTATTTTTCTCCTAAATTAAAAATATAACTATTGTCATTCAGAATGTATATTTAAAGGAAATGACATCACAACACATCAAAATAATCCAAGATCATGCAGTATTTGCAGAGTATTAATAGCTCAAATAAAACAAAATGCAAATAATTTGTAAACAAGCTGTGTTAATGTTTTGGCTAAATAAAATTAAGAAGTCAGTATATGGTGTAATAACCCTGATTTGCAATTACAGCTTTCATGCATTTTGGCCTCTCCACCAGTTTTTCACATTGCTGTTAGGTAACTTTATACACTATTTTTGCAAAAAAAAGCAAACAGCTCAGCTTTGCTTGATTGTTTGTGACCATCCATCTTCCTCTTGATGGCATTCCAGAAGTTTTCTGGAGTAAATTGCAGTGGTCTCTTATTTTTTCCCCAGAGCTGTACATGTATATAAATTGTTCACGCAAACAAAAGTAATACTTCATAAATTAACGGAATCTCACCTCAATGATGGCCTTCATAACCAACCCTGCACCCTTAACTATAGCCATAGAGGGATGCTGCAGGGACAGACAACAGAAAGAAAAACAGTATAAATCTCGAAAAATGTAAGACGTAACCTAGCATACACTATCTGACCAAATGTCAGTGACCGCTATAATTATTTGTATTTATTATTTTTTATTATTATTTGTATGCTGTAGAGCGAATTTTGTTTTAGAGGAACTAAGAGGCCCAAAGCTGATGAAGCATGACCAATGTGCAGCCCAAAGCAATGCCCAAAAAGACTGCCCAGAGCTCTCAACCACAGCCTTCCTCAACATGTTTAGTGTTGGTTGAAAACCAACTGTGTCAGGCCCACTCACCTTAATGTACTTACCTGCAGCAATGCTCTTAAGAGCAAAACCAAAATTTACATTTTTCCTTTGTACATCTCAAACTCCTTTATCACATGGGAGAAAGCATCAATGTTGAAACACCAGTGCAACCCGTGTCACTGGTGTTTACTGATGATGTGACCGATGATAAATTTAACACAATGAATATTCAGTGTATAGAGCTATACTTTTTGCTCAATTTCAATCAAATGATCCTTAAATGTTCTTAAAGGGCTCAATTAATCAGCTGCGCTAAACATAACTGAGCATTTGTCTTCACTTACAGCAGACAAAAGCAGCAACTCAAGCTGCAGTAACAGACTGGCAAAGCATCTCAAGCAAGTAACTTCTGCATTTGGTGATGTCCTAGGATCCAGACTTCAGGTAGTCACTCGGATTTGCATCCAAGTATTAAAATTATAAACTTTAGGAAAATGTATGTTAGTTTCTAAAATTGTACCCTTGAAAATGGGGACTACATATAAATGGATGTAATTCCTAAACAGCCAATAAATATTGTTTATCCATTGTGGAGGTGGAGGTGTACATAGCCAAAATTATGAAAATTGTCACTGTCCAAATACTCACTGACCTGACTGATAAGTGTACAAACTTTTGCCCATATAGTGCATCTTTTCCGAAGCATATTGTTTTGCTCACATTGTGTCAGCATTCATAAGCAAATTGTTTTGACTCAGACCTGGAAGAGTTTAAAAAGTGTGCGTCCATTGGCGGCCACCATCTCCAGCAGCATGTCAAACTGCTGGCCTTCACTCGTCTCGCTGTAAGGCGCACAAAGAGCAAAGGTCAAGAAATCTAGCAGTGCACTGATCACTAAAGCACCTGTACCATGGCCCTGAAATAGAAGAGATAAAAACAATGTTAGACTGCTGAACCTAAGACTAGAACTATGCATATTTGATGTCTTTGAGGTTAGCAAAGTATATTATCTGACATTTAAATAGCTATAATCAAAAAACTTTAAGGCACACTAATTAGCAGTTTACCACATTACTGATGAATTTCTCCAAAAGACTCTCCAGGAACTTTTTGGAAGATAGAAGAGAAGCTTTGTTGAGCTGCTCCTGTCTCAAGTCATAATCATCATGCATTGGCTGTAATAGCAACAACACAAATATAAATATAAAAATACAGACTGTGCTCGTGAATTCCGTCCAGGATTCTACCACTTAACCAAATATGTGAGTGTAATTGAATACCACTAAAGTCACAACTCAACTCAAAGTGTGGAGTGGGTGATGCTTGTAAAATCCACACAATGATACACTAGAGAATTCAGCCTTTGGCATGCCCCCTCCGATGCATGCCGTGAATCAAGCAGACACTACTGCTTAATGAAGCAGATACTACTGCTTAATGAATCTTAATGTTCATTAATAATTAATAAAAACTAACAATATTAGTTAATCTAACACTAAGAAAATTATTGTGAGCTTATTCAATTAGCATGAAGCCAAAACAAAGGTAATATCAGCTTTCAAGGACAGGTTTATCTGCAGCTCTAAACAGTTAAGATGTTTTGCAGAGAGCGTTCAACACTAGGCCTTACTGTTAACTTTTTTAATGGATCAACATATTTTACAACATTTGATATGCACATTAAGCACTAAATTGTGAAATGCCCCACACACATGAGAGAGAGAACTCATTGGTAAGCAGAGGAACAATAGTAATAAAGCAGCAAAACATGTAGCACTAGGGCACTCCAAAATATTGCCTGTCCTGAAGCCAGAAGACGCAAAACCACTACAGATAGTCTTAGGTTCAGAAGGCAGAGAAAGGATAGGAGTAAGAAGACATATCTTGTTAGTAGTGAATAGATTTAGTAGGTAGGTGGAAGCATGGCCAACAGCCAATATAGATGCTGGAACATCTGGCTATACGTTTCTCATATCGAGGTTTGAAATCTTAAATACATTCCATACAGATAATGCTAGACATTTGGCTAATTATATTAATTGGCATTTGTACATCATTTGCAATGACAGGGAATGGTCGAAAGGCCTAAAGAAACACTGAAAGAAAAATGGTCTAAGGTATGTGAAAGAAAAAGGATGAATTGGGTACAGGCCCTACTGGTAGCATTGATGAATCCACAAATGCAAAGTAACTGCATAAAATGCTTACTGGATAAACATTGCCATACTTATGAAGATACTACAAAGGATCAGCTTAAAAGTTAGAATGGCAATTATGTGAAGCACTTAACTGATATGCACCAAGTTCTATTCCAAGAGGTAAAACAAGTAGTTTACATCAAAGACTACAACAGTCCAGGAGAGTGAGACTGCTAAGAGTAGTCTTAGTCACACCCACAACTTAAAGTAGAGGGTGAATTACAAGTCATTACAATAGGGATCATAATATCCAGGAAGATCACAGGATAAAGAAGCAGCATGTACAAGTAATAACAAGGGATGATGCATTTATTTAAACAAAGTGTGGTGCACCATCTCCATCACTGTTTCTTGTAATCGCTCTGCTGATCTTGAGAACTTTTATTTACCACGCGAGTTCACATGCGTTGTTATAATAGCAGTGTACGTCACAATTAAGATCTGTTCTGCCAAAATTCCAATGGCATGTGTCCTGCTTCACTAGGGTAACCAAAACCCTGGATCATGTGTGCACAAGTACATCTGATGCTTACAGAGTCACACCCATGCCCCACCTTCCCCACCCTGACAATCTGACCATCTTTTATTGTTTATATGTTGCAAGTACTCTCCAGTCAGCAAACATGGGAAACCTACAATCTGGACTGTTACAACTGACTCACAACTGACATCAATACCTACCACCAACTCTGTTCTGAATCACATTAACAGGTGGGTGACCACACAAAAAATCATAGTGTTCCATATTCAAAAGCCCTGGATGATCCGGGGGATCTCCTGCTTAAAAGCATGTCTGCCACTTGCTCTGGACTCCTACCAGTAAAATAAAGCATTTTTTTTCTATTGATTCTATTAATAGAGTATTTTGAATTGAATTGAAGTGAAGACAGTGCATCATGTCATGAGGACATGCCCTACATGTAAGATTTAAAACTCAACAGCACATACATGTTACTGGAAAATGTTATATAAATTGTGTCTCAATGTCCTGGAGAGAAATATTAATATGCCAAGGAGGAAACAGAGCAGTTGGTGCAGCTGTACCAGGTAATACAGGCAAACAACTCATGTTTTTTAGTTATCAAAAATCCTCAGTGTCTTTAGATCACATCGACCCGGTTTGGTGGCGATCGTATAAATCCAAAAGGGTGGGGGAAGTCACAGAAAGAAAAAAAAACTACAAATAATAATAAATACAGTCCAAAATGACAGAAACCAAAAACAAAATGGGTTCCCCAAACTGTTGCCACAGTGTTGAAAGCATATAATTTTCCTAAGATGTCTTGGTATGCTAAAGCATTAAAGTGAATTAAATATTTACCAGGTTTGGCCAAACACCTGTCCATATAATGTACTGTATTAGAGAATGGACTTCACAGCCCACATATCTTTTATTGTGTGCTATCAAGTCGTTTTAACTGTCTTAATTTTGACAGTTTTGGTGTTCTGCAGAAACACCAAAACTGTCAAAATTAAGACAGTTAAAACGAGCTGGGGTCTGAGTACTTTCTGAAGACAAATCTGAAAGATTTGATTCAGCGCTCTTCTTAAATTGGTGTAAATGTAACATTTTTACCAATGTAGTAACTAATACATTTCACTTTTTTTTACATAAAGCACAAACTGGGCTTTCATAATGTGGCTGATGTCAATATATTGGATTCATGTGTTACTTTTAAACTTGTATCAAAAAATAAAATTTTAAACTCTAGCAGAAAAACAGTGAAAATGGAGAATAAAAAAAAACTCAGCTTATTTTGAACACAAAAATGAGTTCATGAAATAATTGAATGAGTGCCCATAGCAAAACAACTAAATTAATATAGTTGCAAGTAACGTTGAGCGGGCCCAAGCACCCTGTGCCATCGCCTCTCGGATGCACCACACAACCTGTGTGTTATTTGAGCGTGTTAAGACCTACAAAAAGCGATCACTGCCGGGGTGCACCGCACAACTTGTACACGTCACATAGTATATAGGGCTGATGTCAGTTTAGACCCTAAATATTTGCTGAGTGCGTTAGTGTGTGTGTGTGGCATGTGAGGGAGAGAGACAGAGGTGTGTGTGTGGTGTGTGTTAACATTTGTGATGTGTGTGTATGTATTAGTGTGTATGTGCGTGTGTGTGCTTGTTATTAACCACTTTTCAGGAATAGTTTAAGGCATCGTCACGGCTGACCTGTTTGAGTTATCAAAAATCCTCAGTATCTTTAGATCACATCGGCCCGGTTTGGTGGCGATCGTATAAATCCAAGGGTGGGGGGGGGGGGGGGGGGGGGGGGGGGGGGGGGGGATATATATATATAAACACACGTGGACAAAATTGTTGGTACCCTTCGGTCAATGAAAGAAAAACTCACAATGGTCACATAAATAACTTTAATCTGACAAAAGTAAGAATTTAAAAAAATTTTATGAATGTTAACCAATGAAAGTCAGACATTGCTTTTCAACCATGCTTCAACAGAATTATTTACAAAAATAAACTTATGGAACAGGCCTGGACAAAAATGATGGTACCCCTAGAAAATACTGAAAATAATGTGACCAAAAAGACATGTTAATTCAAGGTGTGTCCACTAATTAGCATCACAGGTGTCTACAATCTTGTAATCAGTCAGTGGGCCTATATATAGGGCTCCAGGTAGTCACTGTGTTGTTTGGTGACATGGTATGTACCACACTCAACATGGACCAGAGGAAGCGAAGGAAAGAGTTGTCTCAGGAGATTCGAAAGAAAATTATAGACAAGCATGTTAAAGGTAAAGGCTATAAGACCATTTCCAAGCAACTAGATGTTCCTGTGACTACAGTTGCACATATTATTCAGAAATTTAAGATCCATGGGACTGTAGCCAACCTCCCTGGACGTGGCCGCAGGAGGAAAATTGATGACAAATCAAAGAGACGGATAATCCGAATGGTAACAAAAGAGCCCAGAAAGACTTCTAAAGAGATCCAAGGTGAACTTCATGCTCAAGGAACATCAGTGTCAGATCGCACCATCCGTCGTTGTTTGAGCCAAAGTGGACTACATGGGAGACGACCAAGGAGGACACCATTGTTGAAAACAAATCATAAAAAAGCCAGACTGGAATATGCCAAACTACATGTTGACAAGCCACAAAGCTTCTGGGAGAATGTCCTATGGACAGATGAGACAGAAACGGAACTTTTTGCCAAGGCACATCAGCTCTATGTTCACAGACGGAAAAATGAAGCATATCAAGAAAAGAACACTGTCCCTACTGTGAAACACGGAGGAGGCTCTGTTATGTTCTGGGGCTGCTTTGCTGCATCTGGCACAGGGTGTCTTGAATCTGTGCAGGGTACAATGAAATCTCAAGACTATCAAGGGATTCTAGAGAGAAATGTGCTGGCCAGTGTCAGAAAGCTGGGTCACAGTCACAGGTCATGGGTCTTGCAACAGGACAATGACCCAAAACACAGCTAAAAACACCCAAGAATGGCTAAGAGGAAAACATTGGACTATTCTAAAGTGGTCTTCTATGAGCCCTGACCTCAATCCTATTGAGCATCTTTGGAAGGAGCTGAAACATGCTGTCTGGAAAAGGCATCCTTCAAACCGGAAGCAACTGGAGCAGCTTGCTCATGAGGAGTGGGCCAAAATACCTGCAGAGAGGTGCAGAAGTCTCATTGACAGTTACAGGAATTGTTTGATTGCAGTGATTGCCTCAAAAGGTTGTGCAACAAACTATTAAATTAGGGGTACCATCATTTTTGTCCAGGCCTGTTCCATGAGTTCATTTTTTTAAATAATTCCGTTGAAGCATGGTTGAAAAGCAATGTCTGACTTTCATTGGTTAACATTCATAGAATTCTTATTTATTACTACTTTTGTCAGATTAAAGTTATTTCTGTGACCATTGTGAGTTTTTCTTTCATTGACCGAAGGGTACCAACAATTTTGTCCACTTGTGTGTGTATATATATATATATATGACAACTAGGTGTGTGTGTGTGTGTGTGTGTGTGTGTGTGTGTGTGTGTGTGTGTGTGTGTGTGTGATATCTGTGTTTCTATGTGCGAGCATAAAACAAATCTGCTAGCGTTGTCATCTTACGTAACACTTTGTCTCAGTAGTATTGCTTCCAAGTCGTTCCAAAATGCCCTTTGAGACATTCAAAGTTTCAGTTTTCTTTCGATATTTCATTACTGCTTGTTAATGTGAACATAAGCTCCCACCAATGAGCTGACAAGTTCACCTTACTGCTCTGTTCACAGTTCAGGTGTGTACTTCAGGCGTGGAACAGGGGATTTTACATCATATATAGCATACTGCCTTACCATTATATGCTATTTGTGATTAAATTATAGAATCACAATTATGTGATTAAATAATAAATAGTTAGCAGAATAAAGTAGAGAAATAAAGAAAAACAAGATTTATTGGAATGTGCACATCTCTATAGTTTATTCTCCTTGCTTTAGGCTACATGGTGCGAGCAAGATTTTAAAACTTGCACCCCTGTCCAAAAATTACCCATTATAACTAAAACTAAAATGTGAAAATCACACAGAAACCTAAGTGAAGGAGTGAAGTCACAGAAAGAAAAAAAACTACAAATAATAATAAATACAGTCCAAAATGACAGAAACCAAAAACAATATGGGTATAAGGAATAATATGAGACTGTAGAAAAAGAGGGTGAAATGAGCTATTCTCAGTTGATCTTGAGAATAGCTTGGCTATTGTATACAGATTTAATTCCAATAAAATTGTGTTTGTTTTGTCCACACAGTGCGGGGGAAAGAGAGAAAAATTCTTAAAAGGGTCAGGCAGCTACTTACACACATAAGAGCACAGAGCATGTCAATAGCAGCATGCGTCACACCATTATTGTTCCTCTTCAGTGCTTTAACAGTCTTCACACCCAATCGCTCCCTAAACCTGAAGCACACACATTCACATCTGTGAAAACCATATATTAGTAGTTATGAGTTCACCAGACTCATAAATAAAACAGACTTAATGTCTGTAACTCCATTAACAATCATAATGAATGAGCTTAAAGAGCAACCAGAAAATATAAAACAAGAGCTAAAATAAATAAGGGGAAAAAAAACCAAGAGGAAAAAGAAAAAGAAGAAGTCATATTCAATGAAGGAGCTCACCAGGACCACACTGGACCAAAATATGATTAAAAGACAGTTCAGCCAGAAACAGTAATGTGACTAAGTTTAGACAGTAAGCCAGTTTACTCAGTCCCATTATGTGGAAGTGTAGATCTTTTACAGATAAAAGGCTCGACGTGCTACAACTGCCCATGAGCTGTATTTAACAACCTTCTATTTAGTAAGGAGTTTTATTAAGTAAAATTTGGTTAAGAAAAAAGGTAGACATGATCTTGTCGAACATGGGATTCTACAAATGTGACCAAGCGAACTACTTATGTGACATTAAACATATATATGAGCTCCCTGACCATGAGAATATTCTGGTCAGAATATTCAATGCGGTGTCACACACATTTCTGCTACTCACCTTCAATGTTCTAAGCTCAAATTAACTGTTTTTTTTAAGTAGCTATACACTGACCAGCCATAACATTATGACCACTAAAATGACTAACATTGATTAACTCTTTATAATCGGACCTGGAAGAGGGTGGGTATATTAGGCAGAAAGTGAACATTTTGGCAGGTGTCAGAACACACAGTTCAGGTGCATAGTTGCACTGTTCAGGGTGGAACAAGGTGAACTGGTCTGATAAATCAAAAAAAGGTGGATGAATCACATTTTCTTTTGCCTTATGTGGATGGCTGGGTGTAACAGGATGTAACAGGATGTATACAGGATGGGAAACCTTTGATCCTGCTATTCATTTGGATATTACTTCGATGTTTACCTCCTACTGAGCCCTATTGAACATTAGCATGAAGGCCGTCATGCGATATAATTTACATGAAGAGTAACATTCCGCTAATAACTGGAAAAATAGCCCAATTGGGGAAAAAAAGAGGAAAAAAATGTAAAAGTCTCAAATGCAATCAGAACACGGCCTGATAGGAGTGAATTTTCAGTTGGAATGAAACTGGTGATTTGATAATCCATTCAGTAGGTATGCATTAGCCACAGTTTAATTAGAATAAATATATTCTTTCTGCACATGCTTGCCACATGAGAGAGTAAACTTGGGTGAAGTTTTCTTTTTGTTTCCAAAAAAGAGTTAATTGTGCTCATGTAAACTACATGAGCACAATTAACTCTCACCTGTGTTTACTTTCATCCAATGCATCCTGCCAGACTGCAAAAATGGTTCAACAATAGTTTGAGGAACAACACGTGTTTAAAGGTGTTGACAAATTCTTCAGATCTCAATCCAATCAAGCATCTATCGGACATGCTGGAAAAACATATCCAAGTCGCAACTTACAGGACTTAAAGGATCTGCTACTGACAGCTTGGTGCCAGATACCACTGAATAACTTGATTCTGGCAGGGACCTACTCAACATTACATGGGTGGTCAAAATGTTATGGCAGATCTATGTTGTTGATCTGGGTTGAGATGTACTGTATTACAATTTAGAATGTTCATGTCACAGCACATATAATAATAATACTGATAATATAACAAATAATGATCATCATTAATATGCATTTGTAGTAGTAGCAGTTGGTAGTACTTAGGGAGCTGGGTAAAAGCTTGAAAGCCAGCTTTAGAGGCAACGAGTCGTCTGATGGCCTGGAATTGGGCTTCCAATTCAGCATTGGGCCCACCCAGTTCAGCATCCTGGGACAGGAGTGCCAAGACAGCATTGTTAATCAGCTTCTCCTTGTTCTCTGAGAAAAGGCCCTGCAAATAAGGAGATTTAAACACATACATTTACAGAGTTAGCATACAAAATTAACTGTTTTGTCTATATATTGTACAAAACAGCTTTTACAAACACTTTTTTTCCTGGTTAAACTCATTTTTCAGCAGGCAATCATTTCTCATTGTATACAGCCTGGCCATAAAATTAAGCATATAATTAAGGGCCTTTGTGTGGATAACTACTGCAGTTGTTGTTGCTGGCAAAAAAACTTTTAACCTTATCCAATGTATTAAATACAGTACGTAGGAGACCAGAATGTGCTTTACCGTGACACTCACCAACGCATTTAAATCAGTGACAGATTTAAATATTTTGCCTTTTAAAGTCATCAGATGACGCAAAGGGACATTTTGCAAAACAGTTGAAATTTCCGCTGCAGATGATATATTCCCTTTTCATACGAATTAAATCATTTGTTTTCCATTCATTTATGTAAAAGCTGACATTTCACGTTCTATAAGTATGTATTTTTCACGTCTGTGAGGCACGTATATACAGGGTTTTAGTTCATTTTTTCCCACCCTACAGAATAGCGCACCCTGTTTTTTTTTTTCATTATTTTACAAAATCATAACGTTTTGTCCTCACACCTGTAATGCAGTCAGCGCGTACTACTATTCAGCTTTGACACATGGCATAAAGCAAGCATAGAGCAAGTGGCCATGTAAAGTTGCATGTTTCAGATGACTATCCATATTTAAGGGATTTAATGATGGGCGAGCGTTTAGATGTGCCTGGTCCTGTATATTACCACAAATAGCTGTTAATGGTCTGTTGTACCAAATAATACTCAACGAGATGAGAATCTGACATACAGTATGTCCTTTTTTTTATTTTTAACATTAACTTAATAGCAAACATTTATATGGCAATAAACTTTTTGGAAAGAAGACATTAATTTCACCACAAACAAGTTGACGGAAATTAACAGATGATGCTGTCTGTTTATGTATTCAGCACGAATCAGCACGCATACGCTTTGACTAAAACTGCGTGCAATGCACTACGTGCTACTGGAATGTAGAAATGTACATTAAATTCTTTTTCATTATTTATTAAAAAAAATATGATAATCATAACAGCCTACTGCATTTCATTCTTATCACAAAAACGCAAAAACACCAGTTGACACCAATCCTGACAATGTTTTTAATTTTCATTTAGTTTAAATTATTTCAGCTAATAAATCTACTCCAAATTAAAAGAACACAATGTACAAGATGACGCAAAACCCTTTTGACATGTATACGCTTTTCTAATTACACATGATAAAATCTAATAGCTCACTGTGTTAACGTTCACTTTACTTCAATTCTGGGCAAATAAATGTGTGTGTGTGTGTGTGTGTGTGTGTGTGTGTGTGTGTGTGTGTGTGTGTGTGTGTGTGTGTGTATTACTTTATAAATTTAACAAAAAGGGGAAAACATGTTCATCTAATGGACATTCATTAATGTTCTTCTATTACGTCCTTAATTTAAATCTTCACCCAGCAACCATTCAAAATATTACAAAATCCTTTTTGCATCAGCCACGTCTGGTATTATTTTCACACATTTTAAATCAAATCAGCTGAAAATCAGATACAAAATATTAAAAATTTCGAAAAGTAAACACTTCCTGCTGCCAGTCGGTGGCACTTTGACTGAGACTCACAGTAGACCTTCTTTATATAGGTCTTGAAAGCATCTAATGCCTTTTCCGTACCATTGCTTAAAAACAGGGTCAGTAATAGATGGTGGAAACATGTAATTGTCCCGTAACGGCATTAATGATGAGGCAGAGATAAATTTGAAATGTCGCCTGAATTGACCCCAGATCCGAAGGGTGGATATGACTACCGGTCTATGTGATAAGGAAGTAACTTTCCTAGATAGGGGTGAAGTAAGCAATGCCAATAATGAGTACACACATGGACAAAATTGTTCGTACCCTTCGGTCAATGAAAGAAAAACTCACAATGGTCACATAAATAACTTTAATCTGACAAAAGTAAGAATTTAAAAAAATTCTATGAATGTTAACCAATGAAAGTCAGACATTGATTTTCAACCATGCTTCAACAGAATTATTTAAAAAAATTAACTCCTGGAACAGGCCTGGACAAAAATGATGGTACTCCCTAAAAATACTGAAGGGACATGTTAATTCAAGGTGTGTCCACTAATTAGCATCACAGGTGTCTACAATCTTGTAATCAGTCAGTGGGCCTATATATAGGGCTCCAGGTAGTCACTGTGTTGTTTGGTGACATGGTATGTACCACACTCAACATGGACCAGAGGAAGCGAAGGAAAGAGTTGTCTCAGGAGATTCGAAAGAAAATTATAGACAAGCATGTTAAAGGTAAAGGCTATAAGACCATTTCCAAGCAGTTAGATGTTCCTGTGACTACAGTTGCACATATTATTCAGAAATTTAAGATCCGGGGGCCTCCGAGTGGCGCAGTGGATAAAGCGCTCGCCCTATCATCCGGAGATCGCTAGTTCGAATCCCGGGTGGTGCTGTAACCTCTCGCAGCCCTAGAGAGAGCTGATTGGCCGAGCTCTCTCAGAGGGGAGGGATGAGAGGTACTTTACACATTAATCACGGCTCTACAGCCAATCAGGGGCGTCTGTGAGCTAGATGTTCCTGTGACTACAGTTGCACATATTATTCAGAAATTTAAGATCCATGGGACTGTAGCCAACCTCACTGGACGTGGCTGCAGGAGGAAAATTGATCACAAATCAAAGAGACGGATAATCTGAATGGTAACAAAAGAGCCCAGAAAGACTTCTAAAGAGATCCAAGGTGAACTTCATGCTCAAGGAACATCAGTGTCAGATCGCACCATCCGTCGTTGTTTGAGCCAAACATGGGAGACGAACAAGGAGGACACCATTGTTGAAAACAAATCATAAAAAAGCCAGACTGGAATATGCCAAACTACATGTTGACAAGCCATAAAGCTTCTAGGAGAATGTCCTATGGACAGATGAGACAAAAATGGAACTTTTTGCCAAGATACATCAGCTCTATGTTCACAGATGGAAAAATGAAGCATATCAAGAAAAGAACACTGTTCCTACTGTGAAACATGGAGGAGGCTCTGTTATGTTCAGGGGCTGCTTTGCTGCATCTGGCACAGGGTGTCTTGAATCTGTGCAGGGTACAATGACATCTCAAGACTATCAAGGGATTCTAGAGAGAAATGTGCTGGCCAGTGTCAGAAAGCTGGGTCTCAGTCGCAGGTCATGGGTCTTGCAACAGGACAATGACCCAAAACACACAGCTAAAAACACCCAAGAATGGCTAAGAGGAAAACATTGGACTAAAGTGGCCTTCTATGAGCCCTGACCTCAATCCTATTGAGCATCTTTGGAAGGAGCTGAAACATGCTGTCTGGAAAAGGCACCCTTCAAACCGGAAACAACTGGAGCAGCTTGCATTACATTTTACTTTTTTTTTTTTTAATAATTCAGTTGAAGCATGGTTGAAAAGCAATTTTTTTGAAAAAGACTTTCATTGGTTAACATTCATAGAATTCTTATTTATTATTACTTTTGTCAGATTAAAGTTATTTCTGTGACCATTGTGAGTTTTTCTTTCATTGACCGAAGGGTACCAACAATTTTGTCCACGTCTGTAGATACACATGAACTTGCCTCCAATCTGCACCATAGTGCACTGGATGGATTGAGCCAAAATGTTAATTTATGAACATTTGCTGACCAGTAGTAAAACATAGAATTAGGAAGAGCTAGCCCACCACTAAGCCGACATCTCTGAAGTACTGATTTACGAATTCTGGGCACTTTACCACCCCACAGAAAGTGGGTAACAATCTGGTCGATAGACTTAAAGAAACGCTTAGGAAGAAATAAAGGAATGCACTGAAAAACAAAAAGAAATTTAGGTAAGATATTCATTTTAACTGCATTAATTCGACCAGTCAATGATAAATATAGACTTTTCCATCTCTGAAAGTTAGACTTAGTTTGCTCTAACAAAGGAGAAAAATTAGCAGATAACAGAGAGGGCAGGGATCTGGTAATATTAATGCCAATGTACCTAAATCTCTGCGAGGAATGAGACCATCATCTTGCACGTTGGACCCCATTCCAACAGTTCTGCTCAAGTCATTCATTTCCATTATCAGTCCATTAATAACACAGTTTGTTAATCTCTCACTACAAACTGGCTACATTCCACCCTCTCTGAAAAATGCTGTCATCCATCCGACTTTGAAGAAGCCCTCATTAGACCCTGACGTGTTTGGAAACTACAGGCCTATCTCAAATCTCACGTTCCTATCAAAGGTCCTAGAGAAGACAGTTGCCTTTCAACTTTCGAACCACCTCAAGTGCAACAACTTATTTGAGAAATTTCAGTCAGGCTTTCGATTAGCCCACAGCACGGAGACAGCACTGATCAGGGTGATAAATGATCTACTCATGACAGCTGATGCAGGATCGCCTTCTCTTCTTATCCTTCTTGATTTGACAGCAGCCTTCGACACAGTCGATCATACCATTCTCCTGGATTGTCTCCAGTACACTATTGGGTTGTCGCAAACTACATTGCAGTGGTTTCGGTCCTAATTGTCCGACAGGTCTGAATGTGTCATGCTGGGAGGATTTAAGTCCAGGCTGCATAATGTCACATGTGGTGTTCCACAGGGGTCGGTTCTCAGCCCCATCCTTTTTACCATCTATATGTTACCTCTTGGGTGCATCATCAGCAGACATGGGCTGTCGTTTCACTGCTATGCCGACGACACGCAGCTTTATATTAAAACTGGTCCAAGCCCCTCTGAAGCCCTTTTGCACCTTACTGCATGCCTTGAGGAGATAAAGGCATGGATGAGCAACAACTTTCTATAGCTGAACAGCAGTAAAACTGAGGCACTCCTTGTTGGTACATCTCATCAGATCCTTTCCTCTCCCATATCTCAGTTTACTTTTGATGGTCAGGTTATCACTCTGTCCTCCACAGTCACTAACCTGGGGGTTCGGTTTGACCAACAGCTGACTTTCAGCGAACATATAAAACACCTGTGTAAAACCTCAGTATACCATCTACGAAATATCTCCAAACTCTGCCCCCTCCTAACAATTCCAGATGCAGAGAAACTTGTTCATGCCTTCATATCATCAAGGTTGGACTACTGTAATGGACTCTTTGTTGGGATCTCTGTAAAGGACATTCAAAAACTACAATACATCCAAAATAGTGCCGCTAGAATTCTAACAAAAACCAGGACATTTGAACACATCACTCCCATCCTCCAATCACTGCACTGGCTTCCTGTTTCATCCCGGATTGAATATAAAATCCTGCTGCTAACCCATAAATGTGTTACTGGTCAGGCACCATCATATCTGCAAGAGCTGATCACTGTACAACATTCTAACCGCACCCTTAGGTCATCAGGAAGCATGCTCCTCAAAGCCCCATTTACCAGGCTCTGTACCATGGGGAATCGAGCCTTTTGCTCAGTTGCACCACAATTCTGGAATCGTCTTTCTGTTCATCTGAGAGCCATACAGAGCCTGGACTCTTTTAAAGTCAACCTTAAGACCTTTTTATTTAAGAAAGTTTGTAATTGTTGATTTGGTTTTAAATTGATTGATTTATACCGCTTCTATTTTTAATTTTTATTATTATTTTAGCCTTGATGTGGTCTTATTTTATTGCTTTAAACCTTTTCTATCTTTATTTTTCTTTAATGTTAGCACTTTGAGATTTAATGAATGAAAAGTGCGTTACAAATAAAATGTATTATTAAAATGTATTATTAAATCCTGTTTTACTTATTTTAACTGGAATGTCTGTCTGTAGGAGTCCCAAAGCCAATGTATTAATGGGGAAGCATTCACTATTCTGAAGATTCACCTTATACCCAGAAAATGATCCAAATTTTTCTATAATGGATAAAATATTTGGCAGACTCAATATTGGATTAGAGATATATAATAGCAAATCATCAGCATAAAGTGACAATTTAATTTCAATACCCGAACGGACCACGCCCCGAAACAGAGATGACGACCTCAAAGCAATCGACAATGGTTCAATGGCCAATGCAAACAACAGCGGGGAAAGTGGACACCCCTGCCTTGTTCCCTGTCTCAGATTAAAATAGCTGGATCTTACATTATTGGTGTGTATGCTAGCCTGGGGAGATGCATATAAAAGGCGCATCCAAGAAACCCAAATTTTTTAAGCACAGCAAAAAGATATTCCCACTCCACTCGGTCAAATGCTTTCTCAGCATCAAATATAATCACAACCTCAGGTGTTACAGCAGAATGTTTGGAGTGAATTACATTTAGAAGAGTGCGAACATTTAAATATAACTGTCTCCCCCTAATGAAACCTGTTTGTTCCTCAGATATGATCTTTGGTAGTATGGTTTCCAGGCGAAAAGCCAACACTTTGGCCAAAATCTTGGCATCTACATTCTGTAAAGACAGAGGTCTGTAGGAGCTACACGACTTGGGATCCTTATCCTTCTTTAAGAGTAGAATTATGGATGCTTGTGTTAGTGTCTCTGGTAGGAAACCCTTCTCTAAGGATTCCACATACACATCTAAAAGTAATGGGACCAATTTACTTTGAAATTTCTTGAAAAACTCAACTGGAAAACCATTAGGCCCAGGTGCTTTATTACACTGCATCATTTTAATTGCTTGTTTAATTTCTTCCACATCCAAAGGAGCATCAAGATCTGCAGCAGCAGCCGTATCTATTGGGATGACATTTAAATCCTTAAAAAACAAAATAAAATCGTGGTAGTCTGATGGAGATTCAGATGAATATAAGGTAGAATAATATGATTTAAATACAGCATTGATACCTTCCGGATCAGATATCAAATTACCTGAGGAGTCCTGGATCTGTGAAATCAAGCGACTACCTGCCTGCCGTCTTAACTGATGTGCCATGAGCCGACTAGCTTTGTCAGACAGAGGCTCTAGTACTAGGACCAAATACAGCTTGAAGTAAACTTTTCAATCACACAGTAACTCTGGATGACCTTAATGTTTTATCAAGTGCAACAAGTAAAAGTCCTATAGCATGTTTTCATCTCAGGAATATTGCAAAGATAAGGAATATATTGTCACTAAACGATGCAGAAAAATTAGTTCACAATTTTATTACCTCCAAGTTGAATTACTGTAACTCCTTACTATCTGGATGTTCAACGAGATGCATAAACAAGCTTCAGTTAGTTCAGAATGCAGCAGCGAACGTTCTCACTAGAGCCAGAAGATATGAGCACTTCACTCTACCTTATCCACACTGCATTGGCTCCCAGTGAAATTTCGCATTGATTTTAAAATACTACTTTTGACCTATAAAGAATTAAATTGTCTCGCTCCACTGTGCCTTAGTGAACTGCTAGTGTCTTACAATCCGCAACACCTACTTCAATCAAAGGATGCAGGCTGCTTGTCAGAACCATGTATTACGAAAAACTACCCCAGGGAGCAGAACTTTTTCTTACAAAGTCCGAAAGTTATGAAAAATATATTTCTTTAGCCAAGAATTTTTGTGAATAGGCTTGCCTTAGGTAAAGCAGCAAATTTGGGTACTCATGAATGTAGAATATTATGGCGATCTAGTATGTTTATGTTTATGCTGTCTTCTCCACTCAAATGACTGGTTGTGTTACATCCCAGGGACCCCTCATGTCTGTGTTTCCTTCTGGCTCTCCTCTTTTAGTTATGCTGCCATAGTTAGACCTGCCGAAGTCCCTGCTTGCACTCTACACTAAATATACATTGATCTTGTACATTATGTGGCTGTGACGATACCTAAATGTTATCTCTTCTCTTCGAGCTATATGAGCCGATCCTTTTCCTTGCCACCATCGCTCTCGGTTTGCTCATCAGGGACAATCTGATCATTTTGATTCATACACATTCTAACATTTCATACACATAACCATCATTTTCCTTTGACTGTGTAAAGCTGCTTTGTGACAATGAGCGCTACACAAATAAAATTGAATTGAAGTTGAGGTGCATTTACACTTCACTTGAGTGTTCCTGGAAAAATGTGTACTTTTACTGAATAACATCCTAAAGAAAAAAGACCTTGAAAGTACTTCTAGTAATTACTCAAGTATCCATGCTTTTAAGATTTTTTAATGTAATAAATTTAATATTCAAAAACCTGTAGTTTATGTAACGTCACATAAGCAAGACTGCTGTTGCGGTCTGCTTTTTTTTTTAAATAACATTAATTTAATAACAAATATTTATTTAGCAATAAACTTTTTGGGAAAAAAGACAAACAAGTTGACGGAAATTAATGGCTGATCCAAGTTCAAATCAGCACACGTGCGCTTTGACTAAAACTGCGTGCAAGCACTATGTGCTACTGAAATATAGAAATGTACATTTTAAAAAAAGTTTTCATTATTTATTAAAGAAAATTATGATAACAGCATACTGCATTTAATTCTTATAAAAATGCAAAAACACCAGCGCTGCTGACTGACATCGGTTTATGTTTTAATTTTATGGCGATTTAGTTTCATTTATTTCAGTTAATAAATCTACTATAGGACTTCCGGTTAACAGCCACATGGAGTAGACATGTTAGAGAGGTGCTCCGATAATTTCGAATTTCTTCACTCCCTTTTTTTGTCTCTAAATGCTAAATTAAATCTTTAAGATACAATAACTTTGTACTTTTCCCCACGGTCATTTATTTTCCACTTATTATGGCTACCAGGAGTGTTAAAACCAGGAAAAAAGATGACACTGCGGCCAGTTGAGGCTATTTCTGCGCTGTTAGACAAACGAGTTGGAGAGCGAGTTGGAGAACATCTGCTCCGGTGTTCGGGAAAACAACTCGAAGTTAACGGCCAAAGTCGTAGACCTAGAGGGCCGAAGCAGGAGACAAAATCTGCGTGTCCTGGGTCTTCCAGGAGCTACGAAGGTAGACTCCCTACCGAGTTCTTTTCTAAATTTCTGTGCGAAGCGTTTGGTAGTGAAACGCTGCCATCCCCGCCTGAGATTGACAGAGCCCACCGTGTATCTGCATCCAAACCCGCTTCAGGACAGAGACCTCGGCTGGTCATTCTCCGTATAGACCGGTATCAGGTTAAAGAGCTTCTGATTCGAGAGGCACGGTGGAGAGGAAAGCTGGAGTACCGCAGTGAGCAGGTTCACATCGTGGAAGACTACGCTCCCAAAGTTTTAAGCCAGCGAGCCGAGTATTGAGATGAAATAACAGTTATACCACCGTGGACTCCGGCCTTCTCTCCTGTATACAGCACGGCTCCGGATCACTCGCTCTACGCTCGGTAGAAAAGGCGCAAAAATACATAGAAAGCTCTGTGCTTTACACTTAAGTTTTAAGGCTGACACTAGGCATTTCAGTATTATTTATGTTTACCTAACTGCATCTTTTGTCAAGGAGAATGTATAGTTCTTTAAACTTTGTGAGCTGGAATGTTAAGTGTTTAAATCATCCGGTCAAGAGAAGGAAGGTGCTCTCACACCTTAAACAACTTAACACTGCAATCGCCTTTTTACAAGAAACTCACATTCGCAATTCTGATAATTCTCACCTTATGTCGCGTTGGGGAGGGCAACACTACCACTCAACGTTAAAGGCCAAAGCTAGGGGAGTCTCAATTCTTATTAATCCAAACACTTCTTTTGAGCACCATAACGTTATTACAGATATACATGGTCGTTATATCATTGTTTCAGGGAAATTATTTAATACTAATGTAATGTTGGCTAATTTATATGCCTCTAATTATGATGATGTTTCCTTCTTTGAACATTTCTTTTCTGCTCTACCGGATCTGGGCTCATACTCTCTCATATTAGGGGGAGATTTTAACTGCTGTTTAGATCCATCACTTGACAGGTCATCGCCCAATCCTATACCCCTGAGTAAATCTGCCACGCTACTTCAGTCCTATCTCTGCAGCTTTGGTATCTCCGACATATGGTGCTTCCTTAATCCAAAAAAGAAAGAATAATCCTTTTTCTCACATGTTCATCACACTTTCTCCAGAATTCATTATTTCTTTGTAGATAATCAACTTATCCCAATGGTTAATTCTTGTGCTTATCAGAGCATTGTGATATCGGATCATGCTCCAGTTGTTATGTCTATACAATTCCCTGATCTTCCTCAAATTAGAAAACATTGGCGCTTTAATTCATCCTTACTGATAGATGATGATTTTATTACATTTATGGAAGACCAGATAGTTTTTTTCTTAAAGATAAATGAAACACCTGAAGTGTCACGTTTACCTATTTGGGATGCTCTAAAAGCCTACCTCAGGGGATAGATAATTTCATATACTGCAAATATGAAAAGGAAGGCATATAAAGAACAAAAAGATCTGTCCAACCAAATTAAAGAAATAGATCAGCAGTATGCTCTGTTTAAAGACCCTGATCTGTATGAAAAACGTGTAGAATTGCAAACCAAGTTTGAACTTATTTCAACACATGTAATTGAACGTCAATAATTTAAGAGTCAGAGCCAATTTTACATTCATGGTGACAAATCTGGGAAACTTTTAGCTAACCAGTTAAGAGGATTTAGAGCATAGCAACACATTACAAAAATTCGGATGGAGGATGGTACCATTACTACCGATCATTCTAATATCAATGATGCATTCAGGAATTTTTACTCTCGATTATATACTTCTGAGTTCCCAAAGGACCATAGTTCAGTTGAGAAATTCCTGTCTCAACTAGATATTCCAACACTGTCCCCTGATTCTAGATCAAGATTAGAAGAGCCCATATCACAAGAGGAAATAATTTCAGCTATCTCATCATTGCAATCTGGTAAGTCCCCAGGTCCTGACGGGTTCCATGCAGAGTTTTTTAAATCTACACAACTAGCTTTGGTTCTATCTGAATCTTTTAAGCAAGGTATGCTACCTGCTTCATTTAATGAGGCTTGTATTACCCTTATAGCAAAGAGAGATAAAGACCCAACAGAGTGCTCTTCATGTAGACCAATCTCTCTTCTTAATGTAGATGTTAAAATCCTTGCTAAAGTCTTAGCTCATAGATTAGAGAATGTTCTACCTCAATTGTATCTGAGGACCAGACCGGTTTTGTCAAAAATCGCCACTCTTACTTCAACATTCGACGCCTTATGGACATCTTGTACACACCCCATCAGAAGTGATCCCTGAGTGTATCCTTTCTTTGGATGCTGAAAAGGCTTTTGACCATGTGGAATGGGAGTATTTATTTAAGGCTTTAGAAAAATTTAATTTTGGTTCAAGTTTTATCACTTGGATTAAATTATTGTATTTAAGCCCTATTGCCTCAGTTCGGACAAATGCTCAGCGGTCTCAACCATTCAGCCTTCGGCAGGGAACTCGTCAGGGGTGTCCTCTTAGCCCATTACTCTTTAACCTTGCCATCTAGTTGTAAGGAGATATGTGGGATTTGGAGGCAGGGAAAGGAACATAAAGTGTCCCTTTTTGCAGACGATCTTCTACTTTTTATATAAAATCCAATTTCTTCCCTGCCACCTTTGCTGTCATTCTTAAGTGAATTTATCAATTTTTCGGGATATAAATTGAATTTACACAAAAGTTAACTTTTTCTGCTAAATAATACAGCACTAAGAACGGGAATGCAACACCTCCCTTTCAAGATAGTGAAAAAAGAAACAAGCACCTTTTTAAAGAAAATTTTATTAGGTTTATTCAATTTTATTTTTTATTTTATTAACCAAACACTGCCCATGTCCCTGGTGGATCACATTAATGCCATTAAAATGAGTATTCTTCCGAAATCTGTTTCAGTCTGTACCTGTTTTTATTCACAAATCTTACTTTGGTGCTTTAGATTCAATTATATCATCTTACATTTGGAAAGGTAAACATCCTCGACTGAACAAGTACCTATTTCAAAGATCTAAAAGAGACGGTGGCATGGCTTTACCTAATTTTCGTTTTTACTACTGGGCAGCAAACATTCAATGTTTTTTTTTCGTTTGGGCATATTTTCATAACCAACCTAATCGCCCTGTCTGGGTGGAAATGGAAATAAACTCTGTCAAAGACCTCGCTGTCTCTGCATTCCTTGGATCTGCACTCCCCATCCCCTCAATTAAATCAATTAATAATTCAGTTATTAGGCATACCTTGAGAATATGGGCTCAGTTCAGAAAGCACAGTGGTCTTCTGGGCTTTTCTCTTTCTAGTCCTATCGTCTCTAACCATCTCTTCCAACCTTCTTTACATGATTCAGTGTTTCAGGATTGGTACAGTAATGGCATTAAGTTTTACAAAGATCTGTTTGTTGATCATAGGTTTGCATCATTTGAACAGCTTTCTGAGAGGTTTAATTTACCCAATTCTCATTTTTTCAGATATCTGCAAGTAAGACACTTCATTAGCTCATCAATATAAAATTTCCCTGAGGCTCCTGAAGCAAATATTATAGATGATCTCCTCTGTTTGTCCCCACTGCGTAAAGGCCTAATATCCATTATTTATGGTGGACTGATGGGTTTGAGTCACACCTCTTCGAGTAAAATCAAAACTGCTTGAGAGAAAGACCTAAATTTGACACTGTCAGATGATGCTTGAGAATTGAACTCCAAGTTTGTCAACTCAACTTCCTTATGCACCCGGCACTCTTTATTAAAGTTTAAGGTTGTACACAGGGCTCATTTCTCCAAACTCAAGCTTTCCCGTTTCTACCCAGACATTGATCCTTGTTGTGATAAATGTAAAACCAGAGAGGCGTCTCTTATTCATATGTACTGGACATGCCCGAATTTGGAAAAATTCTGGAGAGATGTCTTTAAAACCTTGTCATACATATTGAAATCAGACCCTCTGATTGCCCTTTTTGGTATTACTGGAGAGGAAGATAAGTGTCTAACTCCAGCTAAACAGCGTTTGTTGTCTTTCGCGACACTCCTGGCCAGGCGTTCTCTTTTACTTAAGTGGAAGGATGCCACCTCACCCACTCATTCCCAGTGGCTCAGAGATATTATGTCCTGTTTATCCCTGGAGAAGATTCACTACTCAATCCGCCATTTGGACTTGAAATTTCAACAGGTGTGGGGGCCCTTCCTTTGCTTTTTTCATATACATTTATAGGTTGATTCCTTTCCTATTTAATTTTGTTTTTTTGCACGCAGAACCAAAACTTTCAGCTCCACATTTTTTTTCTCTTTTCATTTCTCTCCTTTTTTAAATATGCCTGGCGTCTAGCCTTTCCTACACATGTACAGCTGGCTTGGAGTTAGAGAGGGGTGGGGTGGGTGGTATACTGTAGGGTTTTATAAGGGGGCTATAAAATGTGTATTGAAACGTTACAGGTTTACCCTGTTATATACCTGTTAAAAAGAAGTCCAATTCTGGTTGAGTAACATCTGTAATTAGTGGTGCTCGCAAAGCAATGCATCAACTGTATTATCTTACAGGCTTCTTTTTCTTCCATACAAACTAGTTTGGCGTGTAACTAGTAACTAGTACAATTTGTCGCAGACCCACTGAAAAGGCATCAAATCGTGCGGCTTATTCTGGAATTGGGTGCTATGACTCCTCCTCTCACCCTCCCCCCGACTACACCAAACCCCGCCTCCCCCCACCCCCGGCCGCCCCGTTGTCTAAATCATGACTATTATACACAGAAATAGTAGCCATGGCTTTATTTTAATATTCAAAACACAACAGTTAAGATTCAATAAGCTGGCTTAATATTGAAATAATTACTAAATTGCTATTTTGAAATATCAGAGAATAACTTACATCTTGGGTGACTGCATGTAGAACTCCACTGTAGGAGATGTTGGCGTTGAACCTGAACACTGCATCAGCAAAATTTCCATCTATGTAAAATAAAAGAAGAAAATAATTTTTAAAAAAAGAGTTTAAAATATATTTTTTTATTTTTGTTTGCCACCTAAAAGAAACAATGATTGCTTATTAATATTAGAAGAAAAAAATAGATACCCACCAATCAAATATATAACGTATAAAAAAGAAATTTCAATTTAACAGCAATATTTAAATACAGACTTGGAAATGTTACGTTAATGTTATTATAAACTGTATTAGGCTTTAAGGGTGGAGTTGATCTAAGTTGCAGCAACATTAAGGGTGGAGTTGTTATTTGCAGCAACATTGCAATTCATATAGAATTCCACATATCTGCATGTTATTCAAGATTCATATCTTTTATTTCATTATGTATTGTATTAAAAAAATCTATATTTCATGTTTTACTGTGGTCGATTGGGTGTGACCAAGAAAATTTAAATTTGTATGGACAGTACATTTCCTTTTATGGTAATTGTTTATGTAATACATATTCAAATAAATTTTCAAAAACATCAAATGCAATATTTTAATAATCATAAGCATGATCATTAAAGTCAAATTATTATTTTTACCACAGTACTGTTTTCAGACTGTAACCAGACTGGTCAGAAGGTGTCATTTTCTATGACAGCATGGTTCTGACCGTAGTCCCAGGTGTAATTTAAATCACAGGACTTAAACATACACCAATCATTCATAACATTGAAACCACAAAGGTATCCTAATATAATATAATATATCCAAAATAATACATCTATATATACAAAATAATATCCAAAATATCCTAATGGATATGACCAAACTGTGACGGATCTGGCTTACAGAATCTCCAAAACAGGTCTTATGGGCTGTTTTCCACTATGCTGTGGTTATTAATGGAACCTAAAGCTGCACGATTAATCTAAAAAGAATAATAATAATCATGATCTCGATTCATACATATATGCGACCTCATTTCTGAATGACGTGATTCACCTGCGTGTATTTCCCTGCAATCACATCACACTGCATTCACGATTTCACTTATTTACTTAACAATCCCGGATTGCTGTACAAGTCAAGGTCACTGGTTGCACTCAAACAGTGCAACAAAAAACACTATTGGATTACCAATTAGGCCAGAGATTAGCAAAAGATTTAGTTATATAACACAATCACTTCTCATCGCTCTTCCTCATTTACAGCATTCCGCTGTCACTCAAATGACGTGTATCAAGGAGGTGGAGATAAACATGCTAACCAGGAATCAGGAGTTGGGGTAGTATGCTGTTATTGTTATGGCAAAAACTGTTTTGCATCTTGATTTTATTTTTGTTTGCTTAAACGCTCATTTACTCCATCAAACTCACACTTGCGTTGTGCTCAAACTGTATCCTGCGAGTACTCAATACCAACACTGCTCACCAAATTCCAGCCAGCCATAAGCCGTTTTTTTTCTTACATTCTGACAACCTGTTTCTGATTTACAGTGGAACCTCGGTTTGCGAGTAACGCGGTTTGCAAGCATTCCGCAAGACGAGCAAATATTTGTTAGAAACTTTGACTTGGAAAATGAACAAGTCTTGGTTTACGAGTACCGAGTATCACGCATGTGCTTCTTGTTTTGACGGCAAGCATCACATGATCACAACTGAGCCAATGTTTTTTTTTTCTCTCTTGCTCTGTGGAATTGTGGGTAATCGTCTCCCCTGCTCAGGTTTGGTTCACGTCTCTCACTAATATAAATCAACATGTGTACTGTTTACTATAACACCGTGATCACGTGAGTGCGCTTAAAATATCTTTTATTTTGGGTTTGTATGTCTGTGTGTTTGTACAGCGCACATGTACTGTTTATTATAACACACATGCATGCAGTTGTGTAAAGCAAAAGGAAGTCTAAAAGAAACCCCCTATGCGCTTTGACTATTGCTTACCTAAGGAAGAGACAACACCAAGAATGGAATGAAGGCAAGCTGGTATAATGCTGTAAAACCTTGGGGTCTGGCATTCATGTACATGTTACATTGACATGTAATCACCTACTTAGACACTGTTGAAAAATCTAATAGCAGTGGCCTCTTTCAGCAAAATAATGCACCCTGCCACATTGTGAAAAAAAAAAATTAGGAATGGATTGAGGAATATGATAAATCTCTCCATAATTGCAAGACATAAACATGACTTGGCCTCCAAATTCCCGTAATCTCAGTATAAACAAGCATCTGTAGGATGTGCTAAGCAAACAAATGTGATCCATGAAGGACCAACTTCACAACTTACAGGAATTAAACCATCTGCTGCTCTCAACAACAAGATATCACAACACCTTCAGAGATCTTGTGAAATGCATGCCTCAACAGGTCATAGTTGATTTGGAAGTACAAGAGAGACAATATTAGAAATGGTTTTAATGTTTTGGCTGAGCAATATATACAGTATGTGACAAAAGTGAGTACACCCCTCACATCTCTGCAAATATTTTGTTATATCTTTTCATAGGACAACACTCCATAAATGACTCTGAGTTCACCAGAGCTTCACAGGTTGCCACTGGAATCCTCTTCCACTCCTCCATCACAACATCACAGAGGTGATGGACATTTGACACCTTGTGCTCCTCCACCTTCCTTTTCAGGATGCCCAGAGGTGTTCTATGGGGTTTAGGTCTGGAGACATGCTTGGCCAGTCCATCACCTTTACCCTCAGCCTCTTTAGCAAGCCAGTGGTCATCTTGGAGGTGTGTTTGGGGTCATTATGATGCTGGAACACTGCTCTGTGGCCCAATTTCTGGAGGGAGGGGATCATGCTCTGCTTCAGTATGTCACAGTACATGTTAGAATTCATGTTTCCCTCAATGAACTGTAGCTCCCCAATGCCAGCAGCACTCATGCAGCCCCAGATCATGACACTGCCACCACCATGTTTGACGGTAGGCAAGACGCACTTGTCGTTGTACTCCTCACCTGATTGCCGCCACACACGCTTGACACCATCTGAACCAAATAGGTTTATCTTGGTCTCATCAGACCACAGCACATGGTTCCAGTAATCCTGGTCCTTAGTTTGCATGTCTGCAGCAAATTATTTGCAAGCTTTCTTGTGCATCATCTTTAGAAGAGGCTTCCTTCTAGGACGACAACCATGGAGAGCAATTTGATGCAGTGTGCGGTCTGAGCACTGACAGGCTGACCTCCCATCCCTTCAATCTCTGCAGCAATGCTGGACACACTCATCCATCTGTTTTACAAAGCCAATCTTTGGATCTGACGCTGAGAACATGCACTTAGCTGTAAAACCTGCACTTTGCTGCAGCACAGTTGCAGAGTGTTGGCTATCTTCTTATAGCCTAGGCCATCGTTATGTAAAGCAACAATTCATTTTTTCAGGTCTTCTGAGAGTTGTTTGCCATGAGGTGTCATGTTGAACTTTCAGTGGCCAGGTTGAGAGAGTGGAAGAGCTTTTATATCAAATTTAACTCACCTGCTATCTGGTGACACCTGAGACAGTGTAACACTAATGAGTCACATGACAAAGGGGAAGGAAAAGGACTAATTGTGCTAAATTTAAACATTTTCAGTTAGTGATGTACTCACTTTTGTTGCCAGGGGTTCAGCTATTATTGGCTGCATTTTTAGTTATTTTGAGGGGACAATAAATTTACACTGCTATACAAACTTTACACTGACTACTTTTCATTGTGTCGAAGAGTAATTTATGCAGTGTTGTCCTATGAAAAGATTTGCAGAGATGTGAGGGGTGTACTCACTTTTGTGACATACTGTATATAAAGTGATGTATTCTGTAAGGAGATGGTTATTTAATTTATCGTTTAAGTCTCAAATGCCACAGATTTGCAACAGCTAGTTCATATGTTCAGCAACATGAATAAAAGCAAAACATGGTAATAATCATTTGCAATTTACTGGGATTGAAAAAAAAAATATCAACACAAACTAAGACATCCTAGACAATTAACATTTGGGTGGTATCAACACTTCCACTTTGCAATGCAATGTACCACACCACCCTGTTATTGAACATTTGCCTATGGTTTACTTCTTACTCATCATATACTTATGCCTTTAATTTTAATAACCATTAAGTCTAACAAGTATTGAAGATTTTAGAAGACTTTACATACTGGGTGGAGCAGCGAGGAATTTGAGATGGAGGCTCTCTACCTCCTCATCAACAGGCATGCTGAGAAGTCCCCAGCGCTGCCCTCTTTGAGTGGAAGCCATTTTTACACACACATCTCTATTACCAGAAGCTCGTACACCATCCAAGAGACTGGCCATCAGAGAGTCCCTACAAAGAGAGACAGAGAAAGAGAAATACAGTGTATGTGTGTGTAGGTGTTTGGTGAGGATGAGAGTAAAATGTTTTCTGGTAGAGTTAAACATGTACAAGTCACATCTCTTCGTCAGAAGAGCTGAAATGCAAAACTGAAAAATTCTTTAAAATTGGAGTTCTATGTTCAAGTTAAATTTGTCATTTCTAAATTTAGTTTAGCTATTGTAGTTCTGTACCTGGACCCACCAATTAACTGGGGATACAATGCTAACAAGCTAAAAGGGGGCATATTTAGTCAATAAATCGATTCCTCTGCTGTGCTGCTAATAAATACCCTGCTTTTTCAAGCATGGATTTAAGTCTGGACTGGGCCACTCCAAAACCTTAATTTATTTTTTTTGTGCTTTAAGACTTGGTGTGTTTCAGATCATTGCCCTGCTATATAACTCAAGTGCACTTCAGCTTGAGATCATAATCTGATGACCGATCTCCTTCAGGATTTTATAAAAACTCCAACGCAGTCCGGACCGCCATACTACCACCACCATGTATGACTGTTGGTATAATGTTTGTTTCATGAAATGCTGTGTTAGTTTTACGCCAGATGCACACCTTCCAAAAAGTAAAACTTTTGTCTCATCAGTCCACAGAATATTTGCCCCAAAATATTGGGGATAATCAAGATGTTATTTTGAAAAATGTGAGATGAGGCTTTGGTCAGCAATAGCTTTCACCTAGGAACTCCTCCTCCATGGATGCAATTTTTGCCTAGTCTCATGTCTTACTGTTGAATCATGAACACTGAAACAATTGAGGTCTGCAGCTCCTTCAGATGTTGGTCTGCGATCTTTTATGACTATTTTTTTATGGGGGAGGAGATGACTTCCACATAGGGCCAGGTAGCTTTGGGGAAAAAATAACCTGACATTATATACATCTAACATGGGTTGTCCCTTTTAATGGACTCATTCTTGATCCCATCAATTCTGGTCAACCCAAAGAGAACCTCAACATCTTCTGCTACCTCCAGCTCTTTTCTTCAGTGCTACTGTCTCTAAGCTGTAGAGCATCGCTAGTCTCACCACTGTCTTGTACACTGTTCCTTTCATTTTCCCTAATAATCTTATCACACAACACACCTGACACTTTTCTCCACCTGTTCCAACCTGCCTGCACACGCCTCCTCACCTCCTTCCCACACTCTCTGTTGCATTGAACCATTTACCCCAAGTACTGTACTGGGTTTGACGCATGGACGGCACCAAAACAGACACACAAGGCGAGGTCTTAGGGGAAAATGATAAAATTATTACCCAGCTGGCATGCGGGCACAGGCTGGCGAGCGATGACAGTGGAAGAGTGCCAATGTTTTTCTCACTTAAAAAAGTTGGCACTCTTCTTCCCGCTGACCTGGCCAGCCGGCCCTCCCAGCTCATCATTGCGTACCTGCAGAAGAGGAGGCTGCCTACCTAGCAAGCCTATGGAGTGAGCAAGGAGCGACAACAGATTGATCATGACCATCACAGACGGACACCTTGACAGTACTTAAAGTCCTACACTTCTTTACCCATGATCCCTGTAGCCTCAACGTTCCACTTGGGTCCTTCTCATACACACACATGTATTCTGTCTTGCTGCAACTAATCTTCATTCCTCTGCTTTCCAGAGCATACCTCCACCTCACTAGATTTTTGTCCATCTGTTCCCTGCTCTCGCTACAAGGAACAGTTATCTGCAAACATCATTGAGGTGCCTGTTTAACCTCATCTGTCATCCTGTCCATACAAGACAGGATGAGAAAAAGCATACAAGAAAGGGCTCAGAGCCAATCCTTGTTGCAGGCCCACCTTCACCTTAAACTCTTCTGTCACACCTACAGCACATCTCACCACTGTCTCACAGATGTCCTGCACCACTAACACACGTCTTTGCCACTCCAGACTTCCTCATACAATACCACAGCTCCTCTCTCAGCACCCTGTCATATGCTTTCTCTATATCTACGAAGACAATGACCTGTTACCTTCTCTGTACTTCAACGGCATCCTTAAAGCAACTACTGCATCTGTTGTATTCTTTCTAGGTGAAAAACATATTGGTGCTCACAAATGCTCACCTCTGCCCTTAACCTAGCTACCACTACTCTTTTCCAAATCTTAGTTGTATGGCTCATCAGCTTTATTCCTCTGTAGCTTCCACAGCTCTGCACATCTCCCTTGTTCTTAAAGATCAGCACGAATACACTTCTCCTCCATTCCTCTGGGATCCCCCAAGATCTTGTTAAACAGACTAGTCAGAAACTCCACTCTCACCTCTCCTAAGCACTTTGCTGTATGTAGCTTCAATCTACTATAACAATGCTAACATACTAGCATACTAAGTTGCTAATTCAGCTTACCTAGCTTTATTTAGTTCTTACAAAACAGATATGATAGAAAATTTATCTCGATAATGGTCACATTTTAACTTCGCTAAAAGCACTACCATTAAGAATGTCATCACAAATTAAGACTTAAATCGTCAAACAACAGATCCGTTTTACTACAATCCCTTATTTTGTTTCCAATAGGGTATTTTCCTCCCCAGCCAGCCACATGCTCTGCATTCTGACAAAAAAAAAAGAATCTAAGGAGGGATGGAGGAGCAGAAGTTCATTTGCTTTTAAAGCTACAAACAATAAAATAGATTTGGAACAGGAGCAAAACAAAGGGATTTTCAAGCATGCCTGAATGCATGATCTGAGCAGTTTCAGCTGAAATATGACGGACACATCCGGAAACCATGTTTCTATGTATAACGTACAAAACTACAGTATAAAAGGCCATGTTATATATTTGTGCACTTACACAACGTTGTGGCAACAGCAAACTGGCAATTGGTGCGATAGTCAGGTTTTCACAAACTTTTGATAATATGAGTAAACGAAAACGAATGTAATATGCACAGGGTGCTCACAGTTAAACGATTGAAGAACTGGCCACCACATACTGTAGCCTTGACCTTAACCAGTGTTAAAATCTTTGAGATGTGCTGAAAAAGATGCTATGGAGTATTTTGACTCCTATAGAAAAAGTAAAAACATTGGTCAGAAATTGATGCAACTTTGGATAGGAATAAATGTAGTGACGTTGCACAAGGTTGTTGAAATGATGGCAAATGTGCGCTGTAAACATGGATAAAGGTGCATCAATTAAATAAGTGAGCATGCAACTATTTTTTTGTCAGTCTAAGTCAAATATCAAACCCATTAAGATTTTGTTATTTAGTCCGGTAAAAAATGTAAATGAAAAAAAAAAAAAAATGCCCCTTACCTTTTGGGTAATGGCAGTACACATGCATCCAAAAGTATTTGGAGCCCCATTTTAATACAACCATTTTTCTTTTATTACAGCAGAAATGAACTGTACTGCCATGGAACTAAATAAATATCATTTTAATGTAATTTTTTACAGAACATAAAGAGGTATTAATACATTATATTTTATCAAATTGTAATGCTTGTGTGAGTAATGCTTGTGTAATGCTAGTAAAATGTTAGTTGTAGATAATATAAGGGGTGTCAAAGTTATATAAAGCTAGAAAAGATTCTTCAGAAAAGATTTGTGAATGTTTGAAATTTAGAAAGAAGTTCTGAGAAAAACTGATACAAATTCTGTATTTTTTGTGGCTTTTAGAAACAGTAGTACATACACTGAAATTAAAGAATGGGTGAAAGAAAACATAGTATAGAGTATAGAGACATAGGGCAAAAAGAGAAAAACAGGGAGGGTGGGAGAGAGACTCTGTTACCTATCTGTGGAGCAGTACTTGCGTATTTGTCCTCTGATAAATTCGACTGTGAATATCTGAGGGTTCTCACCATTACAGATGAGCGCAAAAACCTGAAGCGACACCATTAGCATAAGATTAATAAATAGTCCTGCAGAACATACCCAATAACAAGGAAGCAACAGCAAGTATATTATATTACTGTATGCTTACAGACTATGGAATAATTATGAAAATGAAAAATATAGACAAAATTAAAATGTAATAAGAAAAATTTACATTTCAAGAAAAACTCCAAAAGGACTGCATTTTAAAAGGCAGATGGAGAAATTTCAATTAAAAAAAGAGCTGTAATCATATTTATATATTAAAAGAAGAATGGATACACACATAGTAGATACATTCACGGCCAAAAATATCAGCATCCTTGCAATTCTGTTAGAAAATGCAACACTTCTCTCACACAGAACTCAAAAATGGACTGGACAAAATTATTGCCACTGTGTCAAAATTGTAAGAAAGCATTACTTTTTAAGCATGTGATGCTCCTGTAATTTGTATTTAGACACACCTGTAACAGGTTTGGGCAATATAGTAATCATACTTGCAACCAGTGAAAATGGAGAAACGTTGACTCAACCTGTGTGTTGTGTGTCACACTGAGCATGGAGAAAAGAAAGAAGTGTAAAGAGTTGTCTGTGGATTTGAGAGAAAAAACACGGACAATCTCAAGGCTCCAGAGATCTTAATGTTCCTGTGTCCACTGTGCGCAATATCAAGAAGTTTACAGCACATGGCACTGGAGCTAACCTCCCTGGAGCAAAATTAATGAAAGTTTACAACAAAGGATGGTATGAATGGTGAATAAAGAACACTGATTAACTTTCAAACATATTCAACTGATCTGCAGAGACAGGGTACAACAGTGTCAGCTCGCACTATCCGTCGCAATCTGAATAAAATGGGACGCTATCGTAGGAGACCCAAGAGCACACTACTGCTGACACAAAGGCATAAAAAAGCAAAAGCAAGGAGTTTTATGTGACAAATCCACAATCCTTATGGGAGAACGTACTGTGGACAGAAAAAGAACTGGGTTAGGGATAGCTCAGTGGTTAAGGCATTGGACTACAGTTCGGGGGATCCAGGTTCAAACCTTACAACCAACAAGTTTCCATTGTTGGGACCATAACCCTCAACTGCTCAGATGTATAATGAGATAAAAATGTAAGTCGCTCTGGATGTGGGCGTCTACTAAATGCCTAGATGTAGATGTATGTGAGATCACTGTCCCATGATGTTAGCTGAAGTTTTTTTAGATAGTAATCTAGTAACCCAGTTTAAGTATCTATCCAATCACAGAAACTTCAAAGCACTTTTTGTAAGTTGCTCTGGATAAGAGCGTTTGTCAAATGCCTAAATGAAATGAGGCCTTTAAAATAAAGAACACAGTCCCTACAGTCAAACATGGTAGAGGAGCAAAGATATTTTGGGGTTGCTTTGCTGCTTCTGATACTGTATGCCTTGACTGTGTGAACGTTATTATGAACGGCCAGTGTCAGAAGGCTGCTTCTCCACCCGAGATCATGGGACTTCAACAGGGCAATCATCTAAAACACACTTCAAAAAGCATTACAAACAAAGCACTGGATAGTTCTGAAATGGCCAGAAATTAGTCCAGATCTGAATCTCATAGATCACCTGTGGAGAGACCTTAAAACGGTAGTTGGGAGAAGGCATCCTTCAAATCTGAATGACCTAGAGCAGATTGCGAAAAAAAAAAAAAAAAAAGAGTGGTCCAAAATGCCAGAAGAGAGGAATAAGAAAGTCCTTAGTCAACTAAAGCGATTACTAAAGTTATTTTTCCAAAGGGGGTGCTACCAAGTATTAAGTTAAGGGTGCCAATAATTTTGTCCAGTACATTTAAAAAATGTATAAATAAATGAACATTTGCATACCAAAACATTTGCAACTGCAACAATTTTTTGAGAGAAGGGTTGCATTTTCTGACAGAATTGCAAGGGTGCTGATACTTTTGGCCATGACTGTATAAGAAAAGAAAATACATGTCATGGTAATATTACATGTTGAATTGCATTAACTAAATTTGTCATAATCTTGCAACTAGAATTGAAAATATAAAACATTAATTTTTAAAAAGATTTGCTCTTATAAACAGTGTGGCTCACCTCTCCAAAGGGTTTGATGGTAACAATGTTGTAGGAGCCAGGGTCTCTTTCTACCAGACATGTCTCTGTGAGAGCCAGGATTCTCTTTACAGGCTCCTGAGGAAAAAACAGCACATTAAGCTTTATGGCCCAATATATATATATATATATATATTATATAGTGGGACTTCGGATTGCGAGTAACGTGGTTTACGAGTTCTCCGCAAACCGAGCAAAGATTTTAAATACATTTTTATTCGGAAACCAAGCAAGTATTAGTTTACGAGCGCAGAGTATCATGTATGCGACTCTTATTTTGACACGAGCGTCACTCTCTCACCTTCCTACCACCCCCCCCACAGCTTCGCAAACACACAGAAACTCTGCTCGTCTCGAGTGTGCGCGCGCAATTTGACACCGACACACACGCACAGAAATTTTTGCCTTTTCACCCCCTCCCCGACTTCACAAACGCACAGAAACTCTGCTCTGTCCCGATTCTTTTCAAAGGAACGGTGCTGGTTCATTTGTTTGTTTGTTTTTTTACTTTACAGCAGTGATTCCCTTAGTATGCGCTCACGCCAGGTCAGAGAGATTTCTTTTTTCCTGTTAAAACGGTGTTGCCGTTGTGTGTGTGTGTTTGTTGTGAAGCTTAAGTGATTCTATGCTCTCATGCCAGTCTCGCTTTTTTCCGTTAAAACGGTGTTTCCGCTGTGTTTATGCGTTTGTTGTGAAACTTAAAAAGTGAGTCCGTTAATATACGCTCATGCCAGTCTCAGAGAGATTTCTTTTTTTCTTGTTAAAACGGTGTTTCCGTTGTGTGTGTGTGCTTGTTGTGAAACTTAAAAAGCGAGGTGGGGAGAGGGAGGAGGAGTGTTACTGTGTAAAACGAGGCAAGGGAAGGGGCTAATTCCACACATACACACACACACACACACACACACACACACACACACACACACACACACACACACACACACGCGCGCGCACGCCTGCGCGCACCAACAGAAACACTTATCTGTCAGGATTTATTTGTACTTTTTTTTAAAGGTAAAGTGCAGATTAATTTGTTTTATTTTCATTTTATAGATTATATTAATTATTTTTATGTATTTATTTTTTGGGGCTGTGGAACAAATAATTTGAGTTTTCATTATTTCTTATGGGAAATGATGATTTGGTGTTGGTTTTGATGAGTGTTTTGGATTACGAGCCCACTTCTGGAACGAGTTATGCTCGTAATCCAAGGTTCCACTGTATATATATTTAACTTCTCCTTATACCAGTCGGTTATCCCTGCATGGTTCAAAGAGTCCATCATTGTTCCTGTCCCTAAGAAATTCCATCCTGCTTCCCTCAACAATTATCAGGGGCCCTGTAGTCCTCACCTCAGTAGTGATGAAATGCTTTGAGCAACTGGACAGAGACTTCATCATTTCTTCACTAACTGACACACTTGACCCTTTAACAGTTTGGTCCAAACTGCTCTATAGATGACATCTTTCATCTCCTCCACACATCTCTCACTCACCTGGACACTAGGAAGGGGAATTATGATAAAATGCTCTTTTCGACTACAGTTTAGCATTTAATACCACAATTCCCTCCACACTCACCACGAAGCTGGAGCATCTGGGAGCCAATCTCTGTCAGTCAATCTCCAATTTCCTAACTGGAGGACCACAGGCAGTAAGAATGGGCGGACATGTCTCATCCTCCCTCTCTCTCAGCACTGGAGCTCCCTCTCTCTCAGGACTGGAGCTCCCTCTCTCTCAGCACTGGAGCCCCCCCTCCCCCCCAGGGCTGTGTTCTGAGCCAGCTGCTGTACCAACTCCACCACCATCATCATCGTCGTCATCATAGTGGGCCTGATCACTGACAACGGTGAGACGGCCTACCTGGAGGAGACTGTTCCTCTGGCACCAGTTTTCCAGATTTCCAATCTCCTAAACGTCAGCAAGACAAAGGAGTTGAAAGTGGACTTCAGTATAAAGCAGGAGAGGAACTACCAGACCCCAGTCATCAGCAGGAGCCCAGTGGATAGTGGACAGTTTTCGATACCTCAGTGTTCACATCATGCAGGACCCGTCATGGTCCTGTCACATCAACACCGTGGTGAAAAAGGCCCGGCAGCCACCTCAGACGCTTGAGAGACTTCAGACTGCCCTAAAGGATGCTCAGGAGCTTTCACTAGAGAGAATAGAGAGAATCCTGATGGGAAACATCACGACCGCGTTCGGGAACAGCACCATGCAGGACAGACCGTTCTACAAAGGGTGGTGCGATCAGCTGAGTGCATCATCCGCACTGAGCTCCCTGGCCTTTACTGCACACTTGCACTTAACACCTACAGCAAGTGGTGCTGGACCAAGGCCAGGAAGATCATGAAGGACCTCAGCCACCCCAACGATGGACTGTTCTCTCTGTTGCGGTCAGGAAAACGATTCCGCTCCCTGAGGGCCAATACAAAGAGACTGAGGAGGAGCTTCTTCCCGCAGGCGATATGTTCTCTAAATCAGAACACGTCTCAGGACTAAACCTTTTTTGCACATTACACACTTATGGACAGTGGTCTTTTTGCACTCATTCTAGACATTCATGGACACTTATGGACACTGCACACCTGCACATTCATGCACATATTTCTATTAATTTTTTTTGCTCATTGCACATAAAACATTTCACATAAGACACTTTCATGCATATTTGCACCCCACACTGAGAAAAGGCATCAGTTGACAGGGGCAGTAGAGACGACATGTCAGCGTCAGCGTCAGCCACGTCAGTCACCGTCAGCCTTCTGTTAAGTTGGTGGGGGTGCACATGAGAGCAAAGCCAACATTGAAACACTTGCAGGTGCTTTGAAACAGGCGTAGAGGCACCACAGCAATCATAGATGCCATTATCCCAACTGTAAAAACACTTGCTTGAAACAGAGTGAAGCAGCACTGAAGCGCGGCTATTCTGTGCTCTGACAGATGCTTCGGCTGGTAACGAAGCACATCACCAGATATCTCTAACTTTTCTGCATGTTCACTGAGAAAACCAGAACCTTAAAATGAGACAGAACTAGCACCGTCTGTCTCTCCACCTGCTCTCTGAAGTTTGCTGTTAGCGCCTGGTCATCTTAATAGGCAAGTACAGTGGAACCTTGGATTACGAGCATAATTCATTCTAGAAGTGGGCTCATTCCAACACTCGCAAACCAAATCGAAATTTACCACAAGAAATAATGAAAACCCAAATTATTCATTCCACAGCCCAAAAAAATGAATACATAAAAATAATTAATACATTATAAAGTAAAAATACAACAAATTAACCTGCACTTCAACTTCAAAAAAAGTCAAAATAAATCCAGACAGATAAGTGTTTCCGTTTATGCACACAGGCGCTGTGTGTGTGTGTGTGTGTGTGTGTGTGTGTGTGTGTGTGTGTGTGTTTTATATATATGTGTATGTAATGTGCGTGCACACACACATTAACGGAAAGACTGTTTTATCGGAAAAATTAGCAAGGAACATCACTCATGACACTCGCGTGAGTGCGTCCTAACAATCACTGCTGTAAAGTAAAAAAATAAATAAATAACAAATGAACCTTCACTTTACCTTTGAAAAGAATCACGACAGAGCAGAGTTTCTGTGTAGAGCAGAGACTGTGTGTCTGTATCTGTGTGTGAAGCCAAGGGGTGTGGGGAGGAGTAAAGGAGAGAGTGTGTGTGTGGCACGGTGTCAAATTATGCGTGCGGGCACACACACAAGAAGGAGAGAGAAAATGGATCTTTACCCTCTAATGAGACTTGCTTTTGCTTTATACTCGTGCACACATGTTATAAGAAACTGTATACACATGCTTACAAACACAAAATAAAAGATGTTTTACGTGCACATGCGTGCACAGATGTTGATTATACCAGTAAGAGACAAGCACTAAGACCCAGCGGGGAGACGATTACCCACAATTCCGCAGTGCAAGAGAGAGAAAAACCATTGGCTCAGTTGTGATCATGTGACGCTCGGCGTCAAAACAAGAAGTGCATGCGTGATACATGATACTCGACACTTGCAAACCGCGTTACTCGCAATCCGAGGTTCCACTGTACGCAAATGCTTCCCTGCCGAAGAGGAGGCAGTGCCTCTTAGACACACTTCGTGATCGTGATAACTAGCAACAAGAAGAAAAGCAGCACTCGTAGGCCGCGCCCTCTAACGCAAACCTCAAACTTTCTGTGGCCTGTAAACATCGCTATGTGAAAGTAATCGTCGGCAAGATTGACTGTAGTAAACCAATCCCCCAGGTCTACTGCATTCAGCAGGTGTCTCAGTGTAAGCATTTTGAATTTGTAAGTTCTTAGAAATTTGTTCAGTACACGTAAATCAAAAAAACAGAATGCAGCCCTAACCCTCTCTTAGGAACGACAAACCTAGAGCTGTACCAACCAGAGTTCATTTCCAGAAGGAGAAAACCTGAATCGCTCAGAAGAGTCTTAATCTCCGCCAGAGAACCACTGCAGTGTTGCCCGACACCACGGAAGAGAAATGCGATGGCTTTGTACGAAATTGCAGATGGTATAGCAACTGTGTTTTCTTGGAGGAGTATGGATGGGAGGGAGCCATAGGCTGTTTGGGTTTCACCTCTCGTCACAGAATTACATCATGCAACTCTTCACCTTGTTTTTGTCCAAACTTGAACTTCGCCTGAATAGCTTTGAGTGACAGACAAACTCTCAGCAGATAGCCGTTAGAAAAGAAGAAAGACGGCTAAATCAGTCCCACTTTTTCAGCTTAACCCAATTCTAAATACTTCTAAATGATGAGGATAAGTCTAAAATAAAGAATTCCAAACGAACAAGTTTTTAACCACTGTAGGAGTGGCAGAAGGGAGAAAAAAAAAATCCAGAGAACCTTGACAGCTTCTGAGCCGGCTGTGGACAGGGCCACTCCAGTTCTAGCTTCACGGCCGTTCATCAGTAGAGAGAAATTAATTAAATTCAATAAAAGTTTATTTGTATAGCGCTTTTAACAACTGTCATTGTCGAAAAGCAGCTTTACACAATCAAAAGAATTATTTAAGTTTGTATGAAATGTGAATGTCTTATGAATTAAAAGATGTTCAGATAGTCCCTGTTGAGCAAGGGCAATGAGGGCAACAGTGGCAAGAAAAAACTCCCTGAGATGGCAATAAGAAGAAACCTTAAGAGAAACGAAACTCAACAGGGAACCAATCCTCATTTGGGTGAAACAAAAAGCAGGAATTGATCTGCATTCATACTGTGTGTTAGGTGACAGGCAGTTCAGTAACAAGTTAATGTTATTAATAACAGTTGATGTTAATTGATGTTAATATGGATGTTAATTAAGTGTTGTCCTGAGCAGCTAATGCAATTGCACAGAGCTTTGAGCAGACGGAAAAACTCTCTTGCTTGTACTCCAACAAGTCGTGCATATCCGAGCCTATGACGAACATGTCATCATCCTGGAAAGCAGGCCATTCAAAGCCATGCTTAATTGATGTGATGTGAAAACCGAGTGAATTGATGGAAAGAGAACCTAGTGATTCCCTATGAGTGGAGAAAGGTTATAAATGGCACTGAAAGAGAGAATTTTAAAATCAACAGATGCTTATTAAATCCTGTACAAAATTAACTAGGAATAAATCTAACACTGAATCATGCACCATAATATGCACAGTGCATTTTTTAAAAATTATATCATTGACCAGGATGTTTCTTTATTTTATTATTATTATTAATTTCACAAAAATATTTCATACCTTTTTGTATTAATTTGACTATCACAGCTTACAGTTCATGAAAATAAGTAGCTGTGTAATGAATCGAGTAGCGATTGACACCACATTTTATTTTTGGACAACAAATGTTGAAAGGCTGGGCAAAAAGAAATAAAAATAAACAAAAAATAGACTTTGACTTTAAAGTCAGACAACCAGAGGCTTGATTTCGAAGTTGTAAATCAAGCGACCAACAAGGGGGCACAGCCCTTAGTCCCTCGTTGATCACAATCAAAAAGTAATTTCACATATTCTAATGCCAAGGCGCTCAATTCCATGTCAAAGCAGACATGGTTGCAGGAGTGTTACCATAAGTTGGAGTAGGAGGAATGGCGATCTCTTGGTTCAGGTCTTATTTTACTGACCATTATCAGTTTGGAGATGTAAATGAAAATTTCCCCCTCAGAAATACAGTGAGACCTTGGATTACGATTAAATTGGTCTGTGAGCGTTTCTGCAAAACAAGCAAATTTTTAAAATACATTTTAACTTGATAAACAAGCGGGATCTTGATATACAAGTACTATAGTACACACGTGGACAAAATTGTTGGTACCCTTCGGTCAAAGAAAGAAAAACTCACAATGGTCACATAACTTTAATTTGACAAAAGTAATAATTAAAAAAAATTCTATGAATGTTAACCAATGAAAGTCAGACATTGTTTTTCAACCATGCTTCAACAGAATTCTTTTAAAAAATAGTCATGAAACAGGCCTGGACAAAAATGATGGTACCACTAGAAAATACTGAAAATAATGTGACCAAAGGGACATGTTAATTCAAGGTGTGTCCACTAATTAGTGTCACAGGTGTCTACAATCTTGTAATCAGTCAGTGGGCCTATATATAGGGCTCCAGGTAGTCACTGTGTTGTTTGGTGACATGGTATGTACCACACTCAACATGGACCAGAGGAAGTGAAGGAAAGAGTTGTCTCAGGAGATTTGAAAGAAAATTATAGACAAGCATGTTAAAGGTAAAGGCTATAAGACCATTTCCAAGCAGTTAGATGTTCCTGTGACTACAGTTGCACATATTATTCAGAAATTTAAGATCCGGGGGCCTCCGAGTGGCGCAGTGGTTAAAGCGCTCGCCCTATCATCCGGAGATCGCTAGTTCGAATCCCGGGTGGTGCTGTAACCTCTCGCAGCCCTAGAGAGGAGAGCTGATTGGCCGAGCTCTCTCAGAGGGGAGGGATGAGAGGTACTTTACACATTAATCACGGCTCTACAGCCAATCAGGGGCGTCTGTGAGCTCGCGCAACGGAGGGAGCGGATAGCGCTGTCCTCCGAGTGTGTTACGCCGCCCCCAACGGTGGCACGAGCGAGCAGTTCGAAAAGATGCGGTCGGCTGGCGTCACGTGGTTCGGAGGAAACACGTGATAGTCTTCGGCCCTCCCGGCTGAGTGGTAGTAGTAGCCTTAATGTGGGAGCCCCCTAGTGACGGGGAGGAACACGACTAAATTAGGGAGAAAAATCGGGGAAAAAATCAAAAAAAAAAAAAAAAAAAAAGAAATTTAAGATCCATGGGACTGTAGCCAACCTCCCTGGACGTGGCCGCAGGAGGAAAATTGATGAAAAATTAAAGAGACGGATAATCCGAATGGTAACAAAAGAGCCCAGAAAGACTTCTAAAGAGATCCAAGGTGAACTTCATGCTCAAGGAACATCAGTGTCAGATCGCACCATCCGTCGTTGTTTGAGCCAAAGTGGACTACATGGGAGACGACCAAGGAGGACATCATTGTTGAAAACAAATCATAAAAAAGCCAGACTGGAATATGCCAAACTACATGTTGACAAGCCACAAAGCTTCTGGGAGGATGTCCTATGGACAGATGAGACAAAAATGGAACTTTTTGCCAAGGCACATCAGCTCTATGTTCACAGACGGAAAAATGAAGCATATCAAGAAAAGAACACTGTCCCTACTGTGAAACATGGAGGAGGCTCTGTTATGTTCTGGGGCTGCTTTGCTGCATCTGGCACAGGGTGTCTTGAATCTGTGCAGGGTACAATGAAATCTCAAGACTATCAAGGGATTCTAGAGAGAAATGTGCTGGCCAGTGTCAGAAAGCTGGGTCTCAGTCGCAGGTCATGGGTCTTGCAACAGGACAATGACCCAAAACACACAGCTAAAAACACCCAAAAATGGCTAAGTGGAAGACACTGGACTATTCTAAAGTGGCCTTCTATGAGCCCTGACCTCAATCCTATTGAGCATCTTTGGAAGGAGCTGAAACATGCTGTCTGGAAAAGGCACCCTTCAAACCGGAAACAACTGGAGCAGCTTGCTCATGAGAAGTGGGCCAAAATACCTGCAGAGAGGTGCAGAAATCTCATTGACAGTTACAGGAATCGTTTGATTGCAGTGATTGCCTCAAAAGGTTGTGCAACAAACTATTAAGTTAGGGGTACCATCATTTTTGTCCAGGCCTGTTCCATGAGTTCATTTTTTTTAATAATTCCGTTGAAGCATGGTTGAAAAGCAATGTCTGACTTTCATTGGTTAACATTGAATTCTTATTTATTATTATTTTTGTCAGATTAAAGATATTTCTGTGACCATTGTGAGTTTTTCTTTCATTGACCGAAGGGTACCAACAATTTTGTCCACGTGTGTATGTATACACTTTGTCTGCCGAGCGTCACATGATCACAACTGAGCCAATGGTTCTTCTTTCTCGCGCGCTGTGGGATTATGGGTAATCGTTTCCCATGCACTGTCTCGGTGTGCATGCATCACACAATGTTTACTATAACATTGTGACCGTTTGCATGTGCGTGCACATAAAGCAATTTTTTTTATTTTGTGTTCAAGTGTAGTGATTGTTCTTTAGTAACTGTACTGCATTAACAGTCTCTGGGAAGGAAAAAAATGTTAAATAGGCTGTACTAGTGGGGAAGATTAATCTGTTTAACAACAATGCAATGTCACATTTTTGTGAAATCCTCAAAGAGAGGCAGAAGCAAGTGTCACTAGAGAGGTTCTTTGTTAAATATTTCAGTTTCCAGAGTCTCTGACTCTCTGCCAGAAAGCAGTGATTTCATTAGTGTGCGCGCGCATGTTTGTGAAAGTCATCCCACTCAGTAGCCCCCTCTGGTCTGAATCACTACAGCTACGATTTTTTTAAGGTAAAGTGCAGGTTAATTAGGGCCCAAGCACTATGACATCAGCCCTATGTCGTCATAGTGTGTGAAGGGCCCTCTTGTTAGGGCCCAAGCACTATGACATCAGCCCTATGTCATCATAGTGTGTGAAGGGCCCTCTTGTTTTCCTTAGGATTATTATTTTATTTTATTTTTTTTCCACCCTTTTGGACTTTTCGGGGGTCTTAACATGCTCAAAAACTCAAGAAACATGGCAGACAGGCTGGCCCGGGGCCCAAAAGGGGCCCGCACATGAGATTTTGCTGCCTAGCTCATACACACTTTCACCTAGGCACACGAAACTCGGCACACATTTAGAGCTCATCGAGCCGAACAACTTTCGCGCTGCATGTCCTGGGCTAAACTCAACAGGAGGCCGGTTATTTTGGGTCGTTTGCACAAAACGCACCCAATGGATTTTGATATACTCCTCCTAGGGAAATTATACAATCGCTACCAAACTGGGCCAAAGAGATCTAAAGACATTGAGGATGCAAAATTGCGGAGGGATTTTCGATATCTCAAACGGGTCAGCCGTGATAATGTCTTAAACGTACGCCGAAAAATGATTAATAACTTTGTGTGGCATTATATTGAGTGACATTATATTCAGTGACACTTTCTGTGACATCACACACACACACACACACACACACACACACACTCAACAAATATTTAGGGCCCAAACTGACATTAGCCCTGTTTTAACACACAAATACATCTCACACACTAACACACACATCACTAATGTTAATACAGACAGACTCATACCATACACACAAACAAGCACAAACACAAGCACATTTACTCGTCACACACAGACTCACACATCTACACGTCACACACCTCACTCCCTCACACACTAACCCTTGCACACTAATGCGCGCACACACACACACACACACACACACACACTCATACATCACACACATGCACACATACATACACACCTCTCACGATACACACACACCACACACACACACACACACCCCTCTCTCACGACGCGCGCGCACACACACACACACACACACACACACACACACACACTAATGCACACAAACACATCTCACACACTAACACACATCACTAATGTTAATACACTCAGACTCAAACCATTCACACGAACAAGCACAAACACAAGCACATCGTCACACACAGACTGACACATCTACACATCACAGACTGACACATCTACACGTCACACACCTCTCTCCCTCACTCACACACACTAACCCTTACACACTAATGCGCGCGCAAACACACACACCCACACACGCAGGCATGCTGCATGCACACACACAAACACACTCATACATCACACACATGCACACATACATACACCCATATTACAAATGTTTACACTCGCGCGCGCACACACACACACCTCTCACGATGCACACACCACACACACACATACGCACACCCCTCTCTCACGACGCACACATACACACACACACACATATATGCAGACATGCTTCACACTCATACATCACACACATGCACACATACATACACCCATATTACAAATGTTTACACACACACACACACACACCTCTCACGATGCACACACACTAACCCTTACACACTAATGCGCGCGCACACACACACACTCATACATCACACACATGCACACATACATACACACCTCTCACGATACACACACACCACACACACACACACACACCCCTCTCTCACGACGCGCACACACACACACACACACACACACACACACACATCACTAATGTTAATACACTCAGACTCAAACCATTCACACGAACAAGCACAAACACAAGCACATCGTCACACACAGACTGACACATCTACACATCACAGACTGACACATCTACACGTCACACACCTCTCTCCCTCACTCACACACACTAACCCTTACACACTAATGCGCGCGCAAACACACACACCCACACACGCAGGCATGCTGCATGCACACACACAAACACACTCATACATCACACACATGCACACATACATACACCCATATTACAAATGTTTACACTCGCGCGCGCACACACACACACCTCTCACGATGCACACACGATGCACACACCACACACACGCACACCCCTCTCTCACGACGCACACATACACACACACACACATATATGCAGACATGCTTCACACTCATACATCACACACATGCACACATACATACACCCATATTACAAATGTTTACACACACACACACACACACACACCTCTCACGATGCACACACACACACACACACACACACACACACACACACACACACCACACACACACACACACACACACACACACACACACCCCTCTCTCACGACACACACATACACACACACACACACACACTAATGCACTCAACAAATATTTAGGGCCCAAACTGACATTAGCCCTGTATAGTGTGTGATGTGTGCAGGTTGTGAAGTTGCTTGCAACTATATTTTGTTTTATTTTTACTTTATATTTTGTATTAATCATTTTTCTATAATTATTTTTGGGTTGTGGAACAAATCATCAGAGTTTCCATTATTTCTTATAAAAAATAAAAGCGCAAAATAAAGTGTAATCCTAACTGCAAGTTGTTCCAAAGGTGAAAAAGATTAAATTTTTTTGCATTGCCCAGCCAGTTCTATTTACTTTTTTTTAATCCAAATTGATACACAATATTTTACCTTATTAGAAACTTTTTTTTCCAACAATATTTTTATTGATTTTAAACAGGGAAATAACAGGGTAAACATGCAACGTTCCAATACACATTTTATAGCCCCCTTATAAAACCCTAAACCACCCACCCCACCCCTTCCTGCCTCCAAGCCAGCTATACATGTATGGGAAAGGTTAGACGCCAGGTATATTTAAAAAAGGAGAAAAATGGAAAAAAAATAATAAATGAGCTGGAAGTTTTGGTTCTGCGTGCAAAAAAGATTAAATAAATAAATATTAAATAGGAAAGGAATCAAACTATAAATGTATATGAAAAAAGCGAAGGAAGGGCCCCCACACCTGTTGAAATTTCAAGTCCGAATGGCGAATTGAGTAGTGAATCTTCTCCAGGGATAAACAGGACATAATATCTCTGAGCCACTGAGCGTGAGTGGGTGAGGTGACATCCTTCCACTTGAATAAAAGAGAACGTCTGGCCAGGAGTGTCGCAAAAGACAACAAACGCTGTTTAGCTGGAGTTAGACACTTATCTTCCTCTCCAGTGATACCAAAAAGAGCAATCAGAGGGTCTGGTTCAAGATTGCATTTCAATATGTACGACAAGGTTTTAAAGACATCCCTCCAGAATTTTTCCAAATTCGGGCATGTCCAGTACATATGAATAAGAGACGCTTCTCCGCTTTTACATTTATCACAACAAGGATCAACGTCTGGGTAGAAACGGGAAAGCTTGAGTTTGGAGAAATGAGCCCTGTGTACAACCTTAAACTGTAATAAAGAGTGCCGGGCGCATAAAGAGGTTGAGTTGACAAGCTTGAGAATTGAATTCCAAGTGTCGTCTGACAGTGTCAAATTTAGGTCTTTCTCCCAAGCAGTTTTGATTTTACTCAAAGAGGTGTGACTCAAACCCATCAGTCCATCATAAATAGTGGATACTAGGCCTTTACGCAGTGGGGACAAACAGAGGAGATTATCTATAATATTTGCATCAGGAGCTTCAGGGAAATTTGGTATTGATGAGCTAATGAAGTGTCTTACTTGCAGATATCTGAAAAAATGAGAATTAGGTAAGTTAAACCTCTCAGAAAGCTGTTCGAATGACGCAAACCTATGATCAACAAACAGATCTTTGCAAAACTTAATGCCCTTACTGTACCATTCCTGAAACACTGAATCATGTAAAGAAGGTTGGAAGAGATGGTTATAGACGATAGGACTGGAGAGAGAAAAGCCCAGAAGACCGCTGTGCTTTCTGAACTGAGCCCATATTCTCAAGGTATGCCTAATAACTGAATTATTGATTGATTTAATTGAGGGGATGGGGAGTGCAGATCCAAGGAGTGCAGAGACAGAGAGGTCTTTGACAGAGTTTAGTTCCATTTCCACCCAGACAGGGCGATTAGGTTGATTATGAAAATATGCCCAAAAGATGACACATCGAATGTTTGCTGCCCAGTAGTAAAAACGAAAATTAGGTAAAGCCATGCCACCGTCTCTTTTAGATCTTTGAAGGAGGGACTTGTTCAATCGAGGATGTTTACTTTTCCAAATGTAAGATGATATAATTGAATCTAAAGCAACAAAGTAAGATTTGGGAATAAAAACGGGTACAGACTGAAACAGATATAAAAATTTTGGAAGAATACTCATTTTAATGGCATTAATGCGGCCCACCAGAGACATGGACAGTGGTGTCCATTGCCCCAAGTCCTTTTTTGTTTGGTTCAACAACCTAATAAAATTTTCTTTAAAAAGGTGTTTATGTTTCCTTGTAATTGTAATACCAAGATAGGTAAACTGATTTTTCACTATCTTGAAAGGGAGGTGTAGCATTCCTGTTGTTAGTGCTGTATTATTTAGCAGAAAAAGTTCACTTTTGTGCAAATTCAATTTATATCCCGAAAAATAGCTAAATTCACTTAGCAATGACAGCAAAGGTGGCAGGGAAGAAATTGGATTTGATATAAAAAGTAAAAGATCATCTGCATAAAGGGACACTTTATGTTCCTTTCCCTGCCTCCAAATCCCAGATATCTCCCTACAACTACGGAATGCGATTGCCAGTGGCTCGATGGCAAGGTTAAAGAGTAATGGGCTAAGAGGACACCCCTGACGAGTTCCCCGCCGAAGGCTGAATGGTTGAGATTGCTGAGCATTTGTCCGAACTGAGGCAATCGGGCTTAAATACAATAATTTAACCCAAGTGATAAAACTTGGACCAAAGTTAAATTTATCTAAAGCCCTAAATAAATACTCCCATTCCACACGGTCAAAAGCCTTTTCAGCATCCAGAGAAAGGACACACTCGGGGATCCCCTCTGATGGTGTGTACAAGATGTCCATAAGGCGCCGAATGTTGAAGTAAGAGTGACGATTTTTGATAAAACCGGTCTGGTCCTCAGATATAATTGAGGGTAGAACATTCTCTAATCTGCGAGCTAGGACTTTAGCAAGGATTTTAACATCCACATTAAGAAGAGAGATTGGTCTATATGAAGAGCACTCTGTTGGGTCTTTATCTTTCTTTGCTATAAGGGTGATACAAGCCTCATTAAATGAAGCAGGCAGCTTACCTTGCTTAAAAGATTCAGATAGAACTAAAGCTAGTTGTGGTGCAAGGTATGAGGAGAATGATTTAAAAAACTCTGCAGGGAACCCGTCAGGACCCGGGGACTTACCAGATTGCAATGATGACATAGCTGAAACTATTTCCTCTTGTGATATGGGCTCTTCCAATCTTAATCTAGACTCAGGGGACAGTGTTGGAATATCTAGTTGAGACAGGAATTTCTCAACTGAACTATGGTCCTTTGGGAACTCAGAAGTATATAATCGAGAGTAAAAATTTCTGAATGCATCATTGATATTAGAATGATCGGTAGTAATGGTACCATCCTCCATCCGAATTTTTGTAATGTATTGCTGTGCTCTAAATCCTCTTAACTGATTGGCTAAAAGTTTTCCAGATTTGTCACCGTGAATGTAAAATTGGCTCCGACTCTTTAATAACTGACCTTCAATTACGTGTGTTGAAATAAGTTCAAACTTAGTTTGCAATTCTACCCGTTTTTCATACAGATCCGGGTTTTTAAGCAGGGCATACTGCTGATCTATTTCTTTAATTTGGTTGGACAGATCTTTTCGTTCTTTAAATGCCTTCCTTTTCATGTTTGCAGTGTATGAAATTATCTGTCCCCTGAGGTAGGCTTTCAGAGCATCCCAAACAGTTAAACGTGACACTTCAGGTGTTTCATTTGTGTTTAAGAAAAAAACTATCTGGTCTTCCATAAATTTAATGAAGTCATCATCTATCAGTAATGATGAATTAAAGCGCCAATGTTTTCTAATTTGAGGGAGATCAGGGAGTTGTATAGACATAACAACTGGAGCATGATCCGATATCACAATGCTCTGATAAGAACAAGAATTAACCATTGGGATAAGTTGATTGTCTACAAAGAAATAATCAATTCTGGAGAAAGTGTGATGAACATGTGAAAAAAAGGAGTATTCTTTCTTTTTTGGATTGAGGAAGCGCCATATGTCAGAGATACCAAAGCTGCTGAGATAGGACTGAAGTAGCGTGGCAGATTTACTCAGTGGTATAGGATTGGGCGATGACCTGTCAAGTGATGGATCCAAACAGCAGTTAAAATCTCCCCCTAATATGAGAGAGTATGAGCCCAGATCTGGTAAAGCAGAAAAGAAATGTTCAAAGAAGGAAACATCATCATAATTAGGGGCATATAAATTAGCCAACACTACATTAGTATTAAATAATTTCCCTGAAACAATGATATAGCGACCATGTATATCAGTAACAACATTATGGTGCTCAAAAGAAATGTTTGGATTAATAAGAATTGAGACGCCCCTAGCTTTGGCCTGAAAGGTTGAGTGGTAGTGCTGCCCTCCCCAACGCGACATTAGGCGAGAATTATCAGAACCGCGAATGTGAGTTTCTTGTAAGAAGGCAATTTCGGTGTTAAGTTGTTTAAGGTGTGAGAGCACCTTCCTTCTCTTGACCGGATGGTTTAAACCCTTAACATTCCAGCTCACAAAATTTAAAGAACTATTCATTCTCCTTGACAGAAGATGTGGGTATGTAAACATAACTAATACTGAAATGCCTAGCGTCAGCCTTAAAACATAAGTGTAAAACACAGAGCAGCATACACTGTATACACAGAACTAACATAGTGCTGGCTTTGGAGATCCCGCACCCCTCCCCCACGCACCCCTCCCCCCCGCACCCCACCTTATTAGAAACTTAAATGAGGGCACTATGCTGAGACATGAATTTTGTTAACACCTGAAATCTAAATATTATATATTTAACATCTCCCTTGTGAAAAATTTAATTTAAATGCCATATTGGTTAAAATATTTTATTTCATCTTTACTTTATTTGAAAAAATATATATGCAAACATACTAATCTACCTGTTTAAAAATTACAACGCTTTAAATGTGTGTGAGTGTGTGTGTGTGTGTGTATGTGTGCGTGTATGTGTGCGTGTGTGTATGTGTGTGTGTATATGTCTCACCACATGTCGAGGAGAGATCTTTTGCACTACAAACTCAGCGAGGGATGTGATGCTTTCATCTGAAGCATATTTGCCAAGCCTTTCACTAACAAAGCATTCAAAGGTTACAGGCTCCTTTCTCAGACGCAGCATAATTCCGATAAAGTTTTCAGCATGCTCTATAGCACTGCGGATGATCTCATCACGGTGCTCTGATGCAAATAGGTGCTTAAATAAAAGACAGAGAGAGAGAGAAAGAAGAAGGAATCTGAATTGAAAATCAAGAATAGAACATTTATTATACAATCTATTATATACACATTCAGGATTAAGTCTAGGACATTTAATAGGCTAAATATTGCACAGTAGTTTTCAAGAGTTAGTAGACCCTCTTTTAGTTCTATGTGTTTTTTTTTTTTTGTATAAAAATATTCATCGTAGCGGGTCTTAGTATTAGGCAAATACAACCTTAGACAAACGCAATTTTTTCCAAAGTACAATTATTTATTTATTTATTTATTTAACAAAAATGAACCCAAAAACACGGGTTCATTAAAAATACCAAGTAATCCTTTATTGCTTCCACAGGATTTAAAAGGTGTTAATCATCAGCCCTTGTTTAACTGATCATCAGCAGGAGTGCAGACCTCCATAAAAGTAAAAATTTTGGCAATTTGATGCACTGGAGCATTTAGTTGTACAGTATCCCAAAGAAAAAGACATAAACTGTCTTAAAGAACCAATTGTTGATGCACATCAATCCAGAAAAGATTTTTTTTTTTTTATATAAAATAAAAAAAACCCTTTTCAAACAATTTGGAGTTCAATGTTCTACAGTGAGAAAGATCATTCAAAATGTGTATTAATTCTATTAAAGTACAATATAAAAGTATTAGGGGTTAAGGGCATAAGTTGACCTGTAAGAAAAAAAAAGGAATTGACTAATAGTCTCACACTAGACTTCAAAGAGCATTACTACTTTATAAATATTTTATCACAGCTGTTACCTGCTGATAAACAATTAAAAAACTAGTCTCAGGCACACAATTATTTTGAATAAGCAAGTAACATGTAAATTCAAATAAACTAAGAAATATGGAAAAAATCTTCATTCTTTGATTTTACTTATCATTCTTATTAATTAAAATGACCAGATTGAGCACAGTGATCCCTACAATCACACTTACCAGTCTGCTGAAGCCTCCATAGAGGATGCAAAAACCACCTTGGTAGTCTGAAAGTTCTGCAAAGCCTTCGATGCAACGGTAATCATAGGAACAGATAACCCGGTTGGTGTGGAGGTCGATCTGGTCAATGCCCCCAGGAGTGACCTCTAAGCCCACCGTCTTCCGTGTGTCACTCCAATGATGCTTGTAGCAATTATAACGCTAACAAGGGAACGTTCCAATGTAAAACATTAGAACATAACACAATCTAATGTGAATGAAACAAATCAGTAAACTCTAAGCAGTGATGCCTATGTAATTAAAATCTTAATAACAATAAAAACAGTTTTACGCTTACCTAGAAGACATTCTTCTGCTCTGACAACTGTTTATATAGTTACATTTTACACGAGTCATTCTATAATTTGGGGTACATTGTACATCAATAAAATACTACAAAAACAGTATTTTCTTTCTCAACAAAATGAAAAAGTTAGTTACATTTCTTCCTTGTAACTTTGAAAAGTATGTTTTCACTGGTAATCACAGTTATTAAATCCTGCACTGTACCACCGCTGACAAAACCTTATGAAATACAAGTGAAACATTAAACGAATTTACAGTCACAGTACTAAAATTATAGTAATAAATATAGGCGTTTCTTGTTTGCATCGAATTTAAGCAAAGTAAATGTATACCTTTAAATTTAACCTTTAGATTATATAATGTGCAACACTAGAAAGCAACTAAAATTTAATGAAAGCAAACAGGGTGCGCGTTGCTTTCGGTGAAAAGAAAATTAACTGAAACTCCGTGTATACTCGCCTCACAGACGTGAATATATACTTATAGAAAGCGAAACATCTGCTTTTATATAAACTAATTAAAAACAAATTTAGACGTCTCATTTTAGATGATGCAATTCGTATGAAAAGGGAATTATAGGCACATCCAAGAGAGAGAGAGTAAGAGAGTGTACACGCTCAGTTTAAGTTTCCCCGAAATCCCAATTATTCCCAAATATTTTTTTTTGTTTTATAATCTTATAATGCCCACATGACTATTTAATTTAACTATTTAAACCATTAAATTATTTATTTTACTATTTTAGCTCTTAAAATTTTAGTTTAATTTACTTCAAAATAATATTAAAAACAAGAGCAATATATTTTTTCCAATATTATCGATTACATCCATTGCTGCGGAGATGACGAGATGACATGATCACCTTCATCACTACAGCTGAAACCGAAGAAATTACCAATTTATCAATTAATTATTAAAATGGCCAGAGTCAGTCTCCTTGCTGTTTTTCTCCCGATGCATTCTTTAACTTTATGCGTGTGGCTGAGCGCTGATTAGACTATGTAGGAAGTTAAAGAGGAGGATCAAGATGCCAAATCAAAATCCATTTAAATTAAATGTAAAAATATTATAAGTAAACAACAATAGCCCACGTTTAAAAACGTTTAGAAATTCTTTCCGAGATAAGGCTGGAACGGTGTTATGCGCAGAGCGCCAGCAGATTCCCTGAAGTTCAAATCTCGGAAATCGTTGTGGCATTTTTTTCTACATAGACGCTATCTTTAATAACCGGAGATTTTGAGTTGTACACACATGCATTCTCGCCTAAACAACTCTTAAAAGTACACTTCTGACACAATACAGTAATACTTTGAACATTTTGCTGGCTGCCATTTGGAGAAACTGGAAAATAAAGAATAAACTAGCTGTTCTATGTTTAAAGTTTGATGTCTTTGAATGTATTTTTTAATAACAAACAGACCGAAACAGATATAGGCTATATAACAGTTCATTCTTTGTAAAAATAAAATTGTCAGCTAGTGAACTTGATCGTCTGTCTAAACATTTAACCAATGTGTTTTTTTTAACTCAATATTGTACAGTAAATATCAATAGCTCTAGTTTAGATTTTTCGTGTTTGTTGTATAAAATACACAGATGGGGATATTACCATCATTGTAGTATTTCTTCAAAACAATATATTATGACTTAATTCTGCAGCGAGGAAAAATGTCACTTTGCGGCACCTGGCGGTCATTTCACGAATTACTTTGAAATGCAACTGATTTATTTTGGCCATTGTCGTCTTGTCGCGGCGGTAAGCACGGCGATAATAGACATTCCCCTTGTCTGCCTACTGCCTACCACGACAGTCTCTATAACGGCCGATATAGAAAAGCTGATCAGATGACGCAAAACTCAAGACAACTTTTTTGCGCGCTGCTAAAATGGCTTCACCGGTCTGGCAATTCTACGTCTTGTGTGAAAAAAACAATACATTAGCAATCGGCAACCTGTGTAACAAGACAATTCCACGAGGCGGGAAGCACCCAAAGCATTTTAACACCACGAACCTCATCAGACATTGTTGGCTGGCGCTAAGAGAGCAGGAGAGCTCAGCCAATCGTGCGCCGCCACTCACTCAGTTGTCGGTAATATCTCACCTACGTGGTTTCTCTCAGTAGCCGTAAGTACGGTTCATCATGATTCACCGCGAGTTTTGGCGCCGTGATTGCGTTTAATTTTTCCGTGCGAAAAATGAAACATGTTTATTTTATTTTTTTAAATTAAACATGTATAATTTTTTGGTCAGTCCTCGCGGTTGCTTGCAGACCTTGCAGAACTTCCCGCAACGTTCTACTTGTCTGTTATTTTATTTCATTTTATACAATCTACAGGATGATTGTATTCGTCAAGCTCTAAGCTGTTCCCAATTACTAACCAAGCACAGGCTGCTATGTTTTAAGTTGACGTGTTGAACATGTTGCTTGCCAATAAATACAGTGGTCAATTCATGATATTCCTCTTCTTGTAATTTCAATACTTAATTTACATTGTTGTTAGATATAGTTTAATAAATAATGCTACATGATAAGGCTTCAAGTAGACCCTGTGATCGGTATCGGCTGATTCTAGTGATCGGAGATCGGCCCCAAAACCCCTACCATTTACTGTACAATAATAAGTAAAAAATGCTAAATGTTGTTTAGACAATTAAGTTCACTAGCTGAAATTTTATTTGTACAAAGAATGAACGGTTATATATACTATCTCTGTATCTGTTATTATTTGAAATAATGTTACATTTAAAGACATCAAACTTTAAATAACTGGAAGAAATAACTGGACTTTCAGAATAGAAAACTAAAAAAAATAAATGGCCTTACATTTGTGTAAATGTTTCATAGAATTTTTTTCTCCAGAAATTTCGTTGTACTAAATATTATTTATGAGTGTAATTTAGGGCTGTAGCTATCGAACATTTTAGTAATCAAGTATTCTACTAAAAAAGTAATCGATTAATCGAGTAATCGGATAAAATGCACTTTTGCTTAAATAAACAGCAATGTAAAATATATAAGAGAAACAAAGATTAATTGGTTTTCTTTTTAGAAAAATCTACTTTTATTTTTAAATGCATACAGCATTTTATCAAAAATAAACATCGTCATTATTCACAATACAAGGAATAGCTAATACCCCTATCTCACCTATGCGGTTTGACTCGCAGTGAGATGCGGTGTTGGGCACCGTGAGCAACGTTCCGCAAAGTCCTGCAAGGTCCGCCAAAAAATTAAACATGTATGGGCCTCCGAGTGGCGCAGTGGTTAAAGCGCTCGCCCTATCATCCGGAGATCGCCAGTTCGAATCCCGGGTGGTGCTGTAACCTCTCGCAGCCGGAGGTCTAGAGAGAGCTGATTGGCCGAGCTCTCTCAGAGGGGAGGGATGAGAGGCACTTAGTGCTCCCACATTAATCACGCTCTACAGCCAATCAGGGGCGTCTGTGAGCTCGCGCAACGGAGGGAGTGGATAGCGAGCAGCTCGAAAAGATGCGGTCATGGCATCACATGATAGTCTTCGGCCCTAATGTAGTAGTAGCCTTAATGTGGGAGCCCCCTAGTGACGGGGAGGAATTGGAAACGACTCAATTAGGGAGAAAATCGGGGAAAAATCAAACAAAAAAAAAACAAAAAAAAAAATTTAAACATGTTTAAACATCTTTTTAAGGCGGCTTAAACATACTTAATTTTTCGCGCATAAAGATGGAAACGTAATCGCAGCGCCAAAACTCGCGGTGAATCATGAAGAACCGTACTTCCGGCCACCGCGCGAAACCGCGCAGGTGAGATAGGGGTATTAAAGTTGACTGAGATTAATTAAGCGCATAACAGCACCATACATTCTTATTTTAAAGCCTTTTCTCGGATGGAAAAAAACGCATTTCAAATGACTTTAAGAAACAAAAAAAATAAGGCACACATTAAAATAAATAATTATACAAAAACATTAAGTTGTGCAACTAAAAGTTTCAAAATCTACATCTCAGACATAACATAAGCCTTTACTGATAATTTCTGTTTTCTTCTTCTCTTGGCCATGCTGATAATTTTATTGCTCCCTTCCATTTTGCAGCCCGCAACAGAACGCTCCCTCAAATCAATACACCGCTAACTGTTTGTATCTCCTTCCGCTTTGTGGGTGACGTAAGCGTTTCTTCTTTGTTGGTGTTTACTGGTGGCTTGCACCCGGAAGCGCATTGTGTCAAAAGCGTGCTGTCAACAAATAATTACGCAAAAACATAACGCAAGCTTTTAAAATTAATTAAACGAAGCTTCGAGACAGAAGATTTTGCCTCGATCATTTTTTGTAATCGAATTACTCGATTTACTCGAGGAATCGTTTCAGCTCTAGTATAATTAGAGCATCTTAATTCACTATTTGTTCTCAGTTTTTGTTGTTGTAGTGTTCTGTGTGTGCTTTACAATGTCAGACAATTAATTCAAATGCAAATAGTGCACCCTCCACACTTTCCCAACATATCTCAGCATATTATGTCACTCGGATTCCTCACACAAAAACAGTGAAGCCATGGTGAAAAACTTTAAGCTAACTCTAGTCAACTCCTGGGATGATGATTACTTTTAATCAAATTTTTATCAATCAAAAATTCCAGATTCTAAAATCATCACTGTTATCGTTTTTTGATCCTTGGAATGAAAGAGATTAAAAAACAATACAAAAAAATCTTTATCACTATATACACAATAATTTTCTTTGGTAATTTATAGAATATTTGAATTTTATATTTTATAAAAATGTCAATTTAAAATATAAAAAATTAAAATATTCTATTAAAAAAATTCCAAAGAAAATTATTCCATTTGTAAAACATAATAAATCATGGGTTATGTATAGAGTGATCAAAAACAATACAACACATGTTATGATAAGGAAACTGTCAGTCTCTTGCATTACAAGGATTAAAAAATGATAATGCAAATTTTAGAATCCGTAGAAGCTCAGTGGTCCGCAAACAACCTCTCGCGGACGAGCCTTTCTCTGAATATGCCGTTTTCACTGGGGTGGGGCTAAAAAAAACACATCTAGTTTTATTAATCCATGCGCTCAATTTTTGTTTACTTACATCTGAACAAAGTTGTTTACGTAAACGATTGATGAGTAACTCATGATACATACATTTAAACAATTTATTCACATAGATGTACCCGTTTACCCTTACAAAGTGACATAAGAACAGTGGCAGCTAGCACACCTAAAAATAGAATTAGAATAGAATCAGAATTATTTTTATAGTCTAAATAAAAATGTTTTTCTAAAATTGGGCTATTGTCGCTTACTTAAAATATTTGTTAATTTTATTTATTTTATTTGGGCTCTGGGAGGGTGAGCTCGTTTAATTTTAATTTAACTCTAACTTCCTACGCAGTTCAATCAGTCCACTTGCATAAAGTCTTCCAGAACGTACCAGCAGAAGTAGACTAATGATTATTTGTCAGGGGGAAAAACAGCAAGAAGAATGACACTGACCTTTTTAATAATTCATTAATAAATTAGTGATTTCTTTGTTTTCGGCTGTAGTGATGAAGGTAATCATGTAATCTCCGCAGCAGTAGATGAGCCTATATACATGTTTTACATAATCTGAAATTTGTAAAAGCAGACATTTTGCTTTCTATAATTATATATTTTTCATGTCGAGGCAAATATACACAGGAGTTTCGGTTAATTTTTTGACTCGCTCAAGTTAATAGAAATCACTCATAATAGCGCATCTTGTTTGCCTTCATTACTTTTACAAAATCATAATGTCTTGTCGTCACTGTGAGTGCACTTAAATAAAAGTCGTCCTTTTTTTTTTTTTTTTTTTTTTTTAAGAGTCTTATAACGGTTATGTGGCCTATATAGTTTTATTATATAGTTTTTGCACATTAATCTGACAATAAATGTGGCAACGCTAGTGTTACACATGATAAAATCTGAAGGCTCACTGTGTTAACATTTACTTTGCTTAAATTCGATGCAAATAAGGAACGCCTATATTTAATAAAAATTCTAAATTGGTACTGTATTTTAGGTACTGTGATTATGAATTCATTTAATGTTTCCCTTGAATTTATCTGCAACCACGTGAACTGCCGCTCATTAATCCTTGAGAGAATGAAACTCTATATTAAGTCTATAACCTATAGTTATAATGCCATTTAGCGATAAAGCCAGCAAACGCACACCCCTAATGCCGTGGCTGTGGAACACGAGGCTATAAAACCATTATTCTATCTGAGTACCAACTTTGTTGAGGCTAGACCTGACCAACTGAAGCAACCCAAGATCATAAAACTTCAGAGGCTTGTACAGTGGCCACTTTGCATGATGGGTCCATCATTTCATGTTTCCCCATGTTACCCTGACACGCCCATCGTTCTGGAATCCGGTCAATCAGAACTCATCAGATCACATGACCTTTTTCCACTGCTCCAAAGTTCAATCAAGCTCCCTAGCAAATAGGAATTCTGATTCTTCTCACTAAGAAGTAGTTTTTTTATGGCCACACAGCTGTTTAGTCTTCTAAGTTATTAGACTATGAGTGTATGGAATGCTTTTACTTTCACTAATAAAGACAGCTACTTTAACTTTTACTGTTGTTTTATCATGGAACTTTAATACAGGTAATAATTTACTATTTACTATTTACTATTATAATTTTCAGGCCTGAAATTTATTGGTGGCAATGAGCTATTACAAATAAAAATACTGCGCATGTGTGTGTATATATGGTTAAGGTATATATATTAGTTATTAACTAACATTTAAGGGTAAATTATACGTTATGATCAGTGGCGGCTGGTGCAAAATTTTTTAGATTTTTTGGGGGGCGCAAACAAAATTAAAATTAAACTTTTAATACTCGCCTGTAAATAGCCATTTATCAGGTGATTAAGTATCATTAGTACTAGCATAAAATAAAGACATAACTCACATCGCATCCAGTCAGCCAGCTCCGCTTGCCGTAAGAAGTGCTGGAAGACTCGTTGAGAATGGTCCAATCACATGAGCCCAAATATTTAAAAACAATATTGATTCGCTAAGAACAAAAGTGGGAGGGTTCAGGGCGCACAGTGCTGCGCCCCAAGGATGATTTGACAAAATCCAATCAGAGCTCAGCCTCAAGTCACATGCTTTTCAAAAATTTACATAACGTAATACAGTTTATATTTTTTTAATAAAATAAATAAAATATTAAGAAATACAGCGGAATATTGTGACTAAATGACAATTATTTATTTTAATAATGAAATAATGTTAAATAATTACATGTTAAAGGAGCATTCTTCTCTGCCTAACTTTAAGGGGGGGCGACGCCGTATTGACCGGCCGCCACTGGTTATGATATATTCTTAAAATGATATTCTTATCTAAAGATAATAAAAAGATATTCTTATCTAAAATGAGATAAGATTCTTTTGTGTATTACATACATAAATATGTAATACTGTTAATAAATAAATTTAGATATTTAAATAAAGACATTCATTAAGAATAAATAAATGTATCAAGGTACGGCACACATTACACAAAGCATCCCAAAATTACACAATGACTCATATTTTTTTTTTTTTTTTTACTATTTTGCCTCTACTTAAACTTGACATGTACCTGTGTAAACAGAGCCTACAATGAAGTGATGAATAGTCAAGTCAGAGGAATATCTTTTTTCATCCTTTTTATGATACATCCCATCCATCCATGCCCATTTGTCTACATAAAAACTAACTATGCAAAAAGGTTGACAATACTCACTCTTCCAGTTATCTTTCCCTCAGCAAAGTCCGTTCTAAATCTCTATATAATAAAAAAGGCAAGAATAAGAAAACACATTAAGCTAACAATGTGTGAGATGGCCTCAGAAAACATTCAAATGATCAAATGTTTATATTTGCTTGCTTGTTATATGCTTCCCTTGCACGCATAAAATTTCAGTTACAAGCCAAGAAGAGAAAGTGAATTGGACATATCAAGTGGATATCACCCATCACTCTGCAACAGAGTAAATTTGAACTGAGCAGACCACATGACCTTTTTTCTATGCCCCACTGTATACATACTTTATGCTCCGTAGCAAATTTAAGTATTTTTTCCTATTAGCCTCACTGATGAGGAATTTTATGGGTACACAGCTATTTAATTGCAATCTCTTAAGTTCACTTTGCATTGAGCATGTGGAAATGCTCTTACTTTCAATATTAAACATTGTGGTGGGTTCTTCTGATGTTGAAGAATGTTGATGTTGAGCATAAAGAATGGAGCATGAGACATCATTTTTACATAGGAAAAATGATGTGCTCATAATCTTTGGGATTGATAAAGATTTTACATTGCAGTCCAACTCTCCCAAAATCAATACAAGTTCTTGGAGAGAAATTAGCATGATTCTGGATGCTGTGACATTGCATAAGCTTATCAAAATTAAATATTATAGTCCCATGAAATATTAGTGTGCGTTACTATTTTGGGGGGCCAAGCAGTGTATATGTACTGTACATTACAATTCTAATTTTTTTTCATTAACCATCATTTAAAGGAAAAATATACTGTACACATCAATTAAAGCACAAATTAATAAAATAAATCATCATGCCTCATATCATCACGGCTCATATTGCATTTGTATTTAACAACTGAGTATTGAATATTTTAAGACTTTATTTAAACATTGGATACTCAAATTGTGTTTTTATTTAAGACAAATTGCGAGAGCTCCTTCCTTCAATTGTTCTAAAATGTAAAAGTTCTACAAGTAATTAATGGAAAGTAATTTTTTATTTGCCTCACTTTTTCGGTGACCTGAGAAATGTTCCTATCTACAATCAAAAATCGTGGTTTTTGTAATCTTTAGAATATAGGCAGTGGTCAGTAGATTTCCTGCACATTTCAAGCAATTGATATTGAAAAACAGTTTGAATCTGTAAAAATTCCTAAAACATGCCATGTTGCATGTTTTTTTCTTTTTTTAGGATGCCCAGGCAACTGCTGTGTGTAAATACAAGATGGCCTACACTGACAACCTACTTCTGCTTTGACAGCTGTGTCATGTCTGCAACGTTAACATATTCGGTAATAGAAGCTTATGTGCACAATTGTAGTTGATGTATGTATGTGTAATGGACTTGTATGTATATGATAGTAATAATGCATGGTGGTGGGACTGATTTTAATGAAACAAAACATGTGCAAGCAGCATTGTACTGTGCAGTTAAACTGATGATTAACTAATCATTAATTTGTTTACTCAAACTAATGATCAATTATGGAATGGTTACTCCCAACACTATTTACAGCCTCAATTATTTAAAAAAAGATAAACATTATCAACTTGAGCTGTGCATCATTACACAAGGACATTCCACTAATTCCAGCAATGAAAATAGCCGGACAAAGGTTAACATGTCTATTTTTCTTATATTGGAAAATTATAGAATATTAAAGGGGGATCAAATTACCCAGGTCACTCTGAAAAATTTACTTTAGACTGGGCTTGATCCGTTTACTTGGTTCCAGCTAAAGGTGTTTCAACAAACATTTTTAGTCCAATTCTAATTACAGTGGAACCTCGGATTGCGAGTAACACGGTTTACTCGTAATCCGCACACACACACACACCACACAAGTCTTAACTATAGTATTTCATAGTAATGCACCATGGTTTAAAAATACACTCTGTTTACTTTACTTCTTCTATCTTGCTTGTTTGTCCCTCTTTTGCTCACCAATGCCTCCGTCAGCAGCTCTGTGCGATGTTCAGTTGAAAATTTGAGTGTCTCAGACTTCTTCCCACTACCCTTCCGAAAGGTAAGGCTGAATTCGGTGCCCTGTCCTTTTCCCACTGGTGAGATACCACATATATCCCCATAAGGCCACTGTAGGAGGAGTCACACAGTCAGTATCATGCATGTACAACATATAGTCGTGGCCATAAGTTTTGAGAATGACAAATATTGGAAATTGGAAAAGTTGCTGTTTAAGTTTTTATAATAGCAATTTGCATATACTCCAGAATGCTATGAAGAGTGATCAGATGAATTGCATAGTCCTTCTTTGCCATGAAAATTAATTTAATCCCTAAAAAAAAACTTTCCACTGCATTTCATTGCTGTCATTAAAGGACCTGCTGAGATCATTTCAGTAATCGTCTTGTTAACTCAGGTGAGAATGTTGACGAGCACGAGGCTGGAGATCATCATGTCAGGCTGATTGGGTTAGAATGGCAGACTTGACATCTTAAAAGGAGGGTGATGTTTGAAATCATTGTTCTTTCATTGTTAACCATGGTGACCTGCAAAGAAACGGGTGCAGCCATCATTGCGTTGCATAAAAATGGCTTCACAGGCAAGGATATTGTGGCTACTAAGATTGCATCTAAATCAACAATTTATAGGATCATCAAGAACTTCAAGGAAAGAGGTTCAATTCTTGTTAAGAAGGCTTCATGGCATCCAAGAAAGTCCAGCAAGCACCAGGATCGTCTCCTAAAGAGGATTCAGCTGCGGGATCGGAGTGCCACCAGTGCAGAGCTTGCTCAGGAATGGCAGCAGGCAGGTGTTTGTTTTTGTACGAGAGACAGATTTATCGTTATAAATACAGTTTTAAATTTAATGCATTTGAAGTTCTCTATAGTAACATAAAGTCAGCTCAGTCGATCCCGCTAATCATCATTTACAGACTCCCAGGGCCGTACTCGGAGTTTCTCTGTGAATTTGCAGATTTCCTCTCAAACCTTGTTGTTTCTGTAGACAAAGCATTAATTGCTGGAGACTTTAATATTCATTTTGAGAATCCAGAAGACCCTCTGAGAACAGCATTCTTGTCCATACTGGACTCAGTAGGAGTAAATCAGTCTGTAGTAGGACCCACTCATAAAGCAGGTCACACTTTAGATTTAATATTATCCTTCGGATTAAGTATAGGAAATATAATCACAATTCCACAGTCTGAAGTTATCTCAGATCACTACCTTGTCTCTATTAAAGCGTGTCATAGTAATAATGTATGCACAGCACCGCGCTTCCACCTTAAACGTACATTTACATCAAATACCGCACAGAGCTTTATCAATAATCTTCCAGTGTTATCAACTTTGATTGGATCGCCATCTGACTTCACAGAGGTCGAACAGGCGAATGAATATCTAGAGTCAGCACTTCGTTATAGCTTAGATAATGTAGCTCCAGTTAAAAGGAAAATGATTAGAGAGGGTTCCGGTTACGCTGTGAGATGGAGTAGTCGCCCTAACCCGAGCTCCCGAACTTTTTAGTTTCTACATGGTCACTGAGAGATTAAGACCAATACCCGCGCAGTATTGCATTTATTGCATTTATTATACACTAGACCACTCTTTTGTGTGAAGAAATATGTCTAGGAAAACAAAGAAGGAGGAACAGGAACGGGATGACTCGTTGGCTAATACCATCACGGCCATATTGGCCCCGATGTTTCAAGAGCATCGAGCGACGGTTTTAGCGGAGATTAAAAGTTCATACATAAGGCTTGAAGCCAAGATGGATAGCTTTCAGACAACAGTCACAGACCACCAGCAACGGATTTTAGAGCTAGAATCGTTTGCGAACTCTGCCGATTCGAGCTGGCAGGCTACCGAGGCAAAGCTAACTGTTATGGCCGCAGAGAATGCTAAGCTAAAGGCTAAGCTAATTGACCTCGAGGGCAGAAGCCGACGTAACAACATACGAGTGATAGGTATTCCTGAAAACATTGAAGGCCCCCAACCGACAGTGTTTTTCTCTCAAATGTTATTTGAAGTGCTTGGTGACAATGTCTTGACCTCGCCACCTGAGCTAGACCGTGCTCATCGCACACGAGCCACTAAACCAGGGCCATCCGAGAAACCCAGACCTGTGGTGATGTGCTTTCATCGTCCACAAATCCGAGAACTGGTGCTGCGCGAGGCGCGGAAGTTGCGAGGCAAAATTAAATATAAAGACTCCCCAATTTTTATTTTTGAGGATTATTGCCCCGAGATTATGGAGCAACGCGCTCAGTACCGGGACGTGATGAAGGAACTGTACAGCCTCGGCCTGAAGCCCTCTCTGCGCTACCCGGCTAAGCTATCCATCGTAAAGAAGGATGGCTCCAGAAAACACCTCTCCTCCGTGGGGGATGCTAAAAACTTTATCGTTACCAATCACCGCCCGGTCGCCCCTGTAGATGGAAACTGAACACTGTCAATACTGCCACCACACAACATGTGCCTTGATTTATGACCAACTTGTGTAGCGGTCTTTTTCATTTTCATTTTAAAGTTATCTGCATTGGGTAAGATTATCGTTACCTTGGTTCTCCATAACATGATGACTGTTATGTGTGTGTGGATTTTTTAAATTATTATTTTTTTTTTTTTTTTTTTTTATCTGTTCCTGGTTCTACGACATATACTTTATCCAAGAAACTCATCTTTGTAACAAAGAGATAATGCGGCTTAAGACTGGCTGGGTGGGTCAGATCTTTCATTCCAAATTTAACAGTAAAGCTAGAGGTACTGCCATTTTACTTCATAAAGACCTCCCCTTCACAGTAAACAAATGTACCTCTGATCTGGATGGGCGATATGTTATGGTTTCTGGGACACTTGAAAATACCCACACTTTGCTGATCTGTGTTTATGGCCCTAATTGGGATAATGTATCATTTGTACGTAAGCTATTCACATCTTTCCCAGACCTAGAAAACCATTTCATAATTATAGGAGGTGACTTCAATTTTGTTCAGGACCCACTATTAGATAGGTCATCTATTAAGCCAGTCGCCTTATCCAACTCAGCCAAGACCCTACACATTATGGCACAACAATATGGCCTTGTGGACCCGTGGAGGCACAGGTCCCCCACAGCCAAGGCCTATTCTTTTTTTTCGCATGCTCATCACACCTACTCTCGCATAGATTTTTTTCTCCTCGATTTAAGACTGCTTTCCAAAGTTATCACGGCAGACTACCACAACATTGCAATATCAGACCACGCCCCAATTTCCCTCGACCTGAATTTACCTACACGGCTGAGCCCCTTGAAGTCATGGAGATTCAATTCGGTCCTCCTGGCAGAGGATAATTACAAGCAGTTTCTTCACTCCCAAATTGTGTTATTTTTTGAACTGAACGATCAGCCCGAGGTGAGCAGGGGAACTCCTTGGGAGGCATCGAAAGCATTTATTAGAGGTCAGCTCATCTCTTTTATTTCACACATGAGGAAAACTGAAACCTCATACATTGATAAACTTCTTGAGTACCTCAAGATGGTGGTGGTGGACGACCGCTATGCTGCCAGTTCAGATCCCTCCCTTTACAGAGAGCGTCTAAGATTGCAGACAGAGTTCAACCTTGCTTCTACAAATAAAGTTAAAGCCTTACTGCTTAAATCCAGACAGCGCTTTTTTGAGTCCGGCGATAAAGCTGGGAGGCTTCTAGCACATCAAGCTAGAGCTGAGGCATCTTCAAAAATCATTCCGGCTATTAAATCTACACAAGGAAAGATTCTCACAGATCCGACCGAAATCAACGGGACCTTTGCTGATTTCTACGCTAATCTTTACACTTCTGACCACCCTCCACCTCCTGATGACGTGTTGGATGCCATCACTTTCCCACAGATTGAAACCGACGTGGTGGAAGGTCTGGGCGGGCCTATTACTATAGCGGAGGTTCAAGAGGCCATTATATCGTTACAGAGTGGCAAGTCTCCTGGTTCTGATGGTTTTACAACTGAATACTACAAGTCCTTTTCTAACCTTCTCGCTCCTAATTTAAGGGACATGTATAATGAAGCCTTTGCTCTCCAGCGTCTTCCAAACACCTTGTCGGAGGCCACTATTTCTCTTATTCTTAAAAAAGAAAAAGACCCCTTGCTTTGTAGCAGCTACAGGCCAATATCACTTCTAAATGTGGATTTTAAAATCCTTTCCAAAATCTTGGCTCTTCGTTTACAACAGGTTCTCCCAGGCATCATAACACTCGATCAGACTGGCTTCATGCCATGTCGTCAATCTTGGCATAACAGCAGACGACTTTTTAACATCATTCATACGTCTGGTAATTCACCGCCTGAGGTGGTCGTATCTCTGGACGCGGAAAAGGCCTTTGATAGGGTCGAATGGCCCTTTCTCTATGAAGTGATGAACAGGTTTGGGTTGGGCAAGGACTTTGTACATTGGGTCAGGCTCCTGTACTCTTCACCAATGGCCTCAGTGCGAACAAACAACACTATCTCACCCTCATTTTCCTTACAGAGAGGCACCAGACAGGGTTGCCCATTGTCACCACTGTTATTTATCCTTGTGATAGAACCTCTTGCCATCTGGCTACGTTCAGAGGCTAGCTTCAGTGGCATAGTACGCCGTGACACAATCCATAAAGTTTCCTTATACGCAGACGACTTGCTTTTATACGTCTCTGATCCAATCCACTCCTTTCCTGCAATATTCAATATATTGGACCTATATGGGGCAACCTCCGGCTATAAGCTTAATTATCAAAAGAGCGAGATTATGCCTATCAATGCATCGGCCAAGGACCTTCCACACTCGGTGGCACCATTCAAATGGGCAGTTAACGGCTTCCGTTACCTTGGCATTTCTGTCTCCACATCCCAGTCAGATCTGTTTCGTGATAACCTTTTACCACTAGTTTCGAAGACAGAGAGGGACTTCGACCGCTCGAAGGTTCTGCCACTTTCACTGCCAGGCCGTGTAAATTTAATTAAAATGGTGGTCCTCCCAAAGTTCCTTTACCTGTTTCAACATATCCCCATTCTATTAGCTAAATCATTTTTCGACAGACTAGATAAAATGATCTCCAAGTTCCTGTGGGACGGGAAACCGGCTAGGATTCGCAGGTCAATCTTGCAGTCTCCTAAGAAGAGTGGAGGCCTTGCCCTTCCTAACTTTAGACATTACTACTGGTCAGCTAACACCCAAAAACTTCTGTGGTGGATGGAGGAGCAAGATCCTGTGCCTATGTGGGTATGTATGGAAAGAGACTCTTCCCCATTTTCTCTCTCCTCCGCACTGTGTTCACAGCTGCCAATCCCAGTTCCGCGCCTAAGTAGCAGCCCAGTGGTCTCTGTATCTCTGAAGATCTGGAATCAGATTAGGAAAAACTTTGGTCTCTCTGGTCCCTCTATTCTAGCCCCAATCTACAGGAACTGCCATTTTGAACCCTCCAAATCCGATTCAGCATTCAAGATCTGGCAGGCCCATGGTATTTCCAAGATAAGTAACCTGTACACTGAAGGTATTTTCTCATCTTTCGCACAACTCTCATCTACATATAACCTTCCAAATCATCATCTGTTCCGTTTCTTCCAGATCAGAGACTATGTTAAGAAGCAGTTTCCCCACTTTCCAAACCGCCCCCCTGAAAATCTAACAGAAAGTGTGCTGTCAGTGGGCGCGGTCACCAAAAGATCCATCTCCATTTTGTATGGGCATATGTGGTCAGCCTCCTCACAACCCCCTACTGCAGTTAGAGCTGCATGGGAAGACAGTCTCAACATTAAAATTGAAGATAGCCAATGGGAGACAGCACTCTCTTTAGTTCACTCGTCCTCCGTATGTGCCCGGCACAGCTTGATCCAGTGCAAGGTCCTCTACAAGATCCATTATACAAATGCGAGGTTGGCTAGAATCTTCCCTTCTGTCAACGAGGCGTGTAACAGATGTAGCTTAACTCCAGTCAACCACGTCCACATGTTTTGGTCATGCCCCGAATTAACGTCATTTTGGACACACGTTTTTGACACACTAAGCAGGGCCTACGGACACACCATTACCCCTAACCCATTATCAACAATATTTGGTATCTCCCTCAACACAGACCTGCCCAGAGTAGCGAAACAGGCATTGGCATTTACCACCCTTCTAGCCCGAAAAATTAATTTTGCTCAGCTGGAAGCTCGCACATCCTCCATCACATAAACATTGGGTCAAGGAGGTTCTCTATAACCTACAACTCGAGAAGCTTAGGTTCTCTCTCAGGAGCTCCACAGGGAAGTTCCATAAGACATGGGATCGCTTTCTGGTTATTACTACCTCACCTGATGGTCCCCAAGACCCAGAGGACGGTTAGGGAGAGGGGTTCCCCCCCTTTTTGGTTTTCCCCCTATTATTCTGCCTCCTTTTTTATTTTTTTATTTATTTATTTACTTACTTTTTTTTATTTTGTATATGTATGTGCATTTGTATGCAGACGTGTGTGCATGTATGTGTGTGCGTGCGTGTATGTATGTATGCGTTTACATACCTCACATTTATCATTTATCTCACCCACTTCATTCTGCATCCCCTGTGTATGTATATGTATATATGTGTATTGTATATATGTGTGTATATGTATATAGTGTATATGTTTAGTGCCCACTGGATGGGTACATTTTGATGTTGCACTACTAATGGCCTGTGATGGGTTGGGTGGGGGGTGGGGGGACTGTGGGATCTGGGATTACATACAGTTGCACCTTTGTTTACACATGTTTTTATATTTGAATATGCCTTTTGTTGGATCTATGCTGTATGTCTGTTGAGAACTTTCAAAACAATAAAGAGAGTTGGAAAAAAAAAAAAAAAGGAAAATGATTAGAGATAAGAAACTCGCTCCTTGGTATAATGACCACACACGTGCTTTAAAACAAATCGCTCGAAAATTTGAACGTAAATGGCGCCAAACTAAATTGTTAGTATTCAAAATAGCTTGGAAGGAGAGCATCCTGAACTACAAAAAAGCTCTCAGTGATGCTAGATCAACGTATCTCTCCACTCTTATAGAAAATAACAAAAACAACCCGAGATTTTTATTTAATACCGTAGCTAAATTAACTAAAAACAAGACCACTGCAGAAATCTCCACAACAACATCATCCAGTAGTGAGGATTTCATGAACTTTTTCAATAACAAAATCATAAATATTACGCAAAAAATTCAGGCTTTGAAACCAGACAATTTAAAAAATTCAGATGAACTAACCACATCACATCAGAACTTAGAATACTTTACTCCCCTTGAAGCGAGGGAACTAATTTCACTCATCTCTTCTTCAAAATCGTCAACCTGTATATTAGATCCTATACCGACACATTTTCTCAAACAGATAGTACCAGCAATAATAGAACCCCAGTTGAAAGTAATTAACTGTTCACTCAGTAGTAGGTATGTCCCCAAATCCTTTAAATTAGCCGTTATTAAACCGCTAATCAAGAAACCTGACCTTGACCCCAGTCAGCTTTCTAATTACAGGCCGATATCAAACCTTCCCTTTATCTCCAAGATTCTGGAAAAGGTAGTATCACAGCAGCTATGTTCACACCTACACAGAAATAGCATAAATGAACTGTATCAGTCAGGATTTAGGCCTCATCACAGCACAGAGACAGCACTTGTTAAAGTAGTAAACGACCTCCTATTGACCTCTGATCAGGGTTGCGTCACTATACTTGTATGCGTGTTACTGGACCTCAGTGCAGCTTTTGACACCATTGATCATAGTATTCTCCTTCACAGATTAGAAAAGGTAGTAGGAATTAAGGGAACTGCCCTCTTGTGGCTCAGATCCTATTTGACTGATCGTTATCAGTTTGTAGATTTGGATGGTGACCATTCCTCATGTTCTCAAGTAGAGTTTGGTGTTCCACAGGGTTCAGTTTTAGGCCCACTGCTTTTTTCCCTTTACATGCTTCCTCTGGGCAACATAATTCGTAAACATGGTATTAGTTTTCATTGTTATGCTGATGACACACAATTATATGTCTCAGCAAAACCAGATGAGAAAAACCAGTTTGCTAAAATTGAGCAGTGTGTGCAGGACATAAGAGATTGGATGTTAATTAATTTTCTTCTGCTTAATCCTGATAAGACAGAAGTTCTGGTCATAGGACCACAAGTAGCTAGAAGTAAGCTTTCTGATCACACTGTAACTTTAGATGGCCTTTCTGTTCCATCAAATGCAACAGTAAAAGACCTTGGTGTGATTATAGATTCCAGCCTTTCGTTTGAAGCACATGTAGATAATATCACCAGGATAGCTTTCTTTCACCTTAGAAATATTGCCAAGATTAGAAACATATTGTCACTATATGATGCAGAAAAACTAGTTCATGCCTTTATCACCTCTAGGTTGGACTATTGTAACGCCTTACTGTCTGGTTGTTCAACTAGGTGTATAAACAAGCTTCAGTTAGTACAGAATGCAGCAGCGAGAGTCCTCACTAAAACCAGAAGATACGAGCACATCTCCCCTATCTTATCTACACTGCATTGGCTCCCTGTGAAATTTCGATTTTAAGATTCTACTTTTGACATTTAAAGCACTAAATGGTCTCGCGCCACAGTATTTGAGTGAACTGCTAGTGTCTTACGATCCGCCACGCCTACTTCGATCAAAGAATGCAGGCTGCCTGTCAGTACCACGTATTATTAAAACTACAGCAGGGGGCAGATCTTTTTCTTACAAAGCCCCAAAGTCTTCCTATTAATGTTCGGGACTCAGACACAGTCTCAGTGTTTAAGTCTAGGCTAAAAACCTATTTATTTAGCCAAGCATTTTTGTAAATAGATTAAGCTTAGGTAAAGGAGCAGATCTGGGGGACTCATGGACGTAGAGTATTCTGGTGAACTGGTATGTTTAGATGTCGGGACTCTCACTGATCACTCAGGTTTGTTGACAGTGAGGTGATTGGTTGCTTTACATCACAGGGAGCCCTCATGTCTGTGTTTCCTTCTGGCTCTCCCTTTTAGTTATGCTGTTATAGTTAGTCCTGCCGGAGTCCCTGCTTGCACTTTGCACTAAATATACATTCACCTTATACATGTTGACTGTGACTCTCCCCTCTCCCTCTCTCTCCCTCTCTCTCTCTCTCCCCTCTCTCCTTTCCCCTCTCTCTCCTTTCCCCTCTCTCTCCTTTCCCCCTCTCTGTCGAGCTATACATGTCACTCCTGAGTTGCCAGTGATCCAGACCCCTCTGCCCTCTGGACCCGTCTAACCCGTCCTGGAGTCCTGCTTCTGGTTGGAGATCTCGTCGCATGGATGCCCCGTGTGGTCTGCCTGGATTCGTGTGGTGGCTGGGGATGGTTTCCATGAAGACTGTCCTGTCATCGATTGATGCTCTGGGGACCTGTGACTTCAGTTGTTCGATAGCTCAGGACTGGAATCTCCTACAGTCTACCTGAACCTCCAGGAACAAACTGGACTCCTTTTAATTTTAATTTTAAACACATCTCCTGTTATACTGAACTTCCAGTACATATTATTATGCTGATCAATCCCTGCTATCCGTTATCATCCAGATGAGGATGGGTTCCCTGTTGAGTCTGGTTCCTCTCAAGGTTTCTTGCCATTACCATCTCAGGGAGTTTTTCCTTGCCACCGTCCCCCTCTGCTTGCTCATCAGGGACAATCTTATCATTTTGATTCATACACATTGCATACAAACTTACTTCTTTTATTGTGTAAAGCTGCTTTGCGACAATGTCAATTGTTAAAAGCGCTATATAAATAAAATTGACTTGACTTGACTTGAAATGTGAGCGCATCTGCACGCACAGTGAGGCGAAGACTTTTGGAAGATGGCCTGGTGTCAAGAAAGGCAACAAAGAAGCCACTTCCCTCCAAAAAAAAACATCAGGGACAGATTGATCTTCTGCAAAAAATATGGCGAATGGACTGCTGAGGACTGGGGCAAAGTCATATTCTCGGATGAAGCCCCTTTCCGATTGTTTGGGGCACTTGGGTCTTTAATTAACTGTTTAGCTGACATCAAGCAGTGGCTTGGAGCAAACTTCCTTCTTTTAAATGAGGATAAAACAGAATACATTTTCTTTGGAGATCAAGAAAGCTGTGACATTGGTGCATTGTCAGTAAAACTCAGACCTACTGTTAAGAACCTTGGGGTTATTTTTGATAACAATTTCAAGTTTGATAAACAAATCGACAGTGTGGTCAGAGCTAGTTTTTATCAGTTGCATCTTTTATCAAAAGTTAAACCATTTTTAAACCACACTGATTTGGAAAAAACTATTCATGCTTTCATCAGCTCAAGAATTGATTACTGTAATGCACTTTATGTAGGTGTCTCTCAGTCTTCCCTTAGCCGCCTCCAACTGGTACAGAATGCGGCAGCACGCTTCTTAACTGGCACATTGAGATGCCAGCACATCACCCCAGTCTTTTATTCTCTCCATTGGCTTCCAGTTTCTTTTAGAGTCGATTTTAAACTTTTACTTTTTGTTTTTAAAGCTCTTAAAAGCCCCTCCTTATTTATCAAAACTTTTAAATGTTAGAAGTTCTAACAGAGTTTTAAGATCATCCAATCAATTATTGTTAGAAGTGCCCAGAGTCAGGTACATACACTGGGGGGTCCGGGCCTTTTCTGTGGCTGGCCCCAGACTCTGGAACAGACTGCCCCCCGATATTCGCATTATCACAGACTTTGGTCTTTTTAAATCCAAACTTAAAACTTATTTATTTAGGTTGGCTTTTAACATTCAGTAACAATGTGGTAGTGAACAGCAATGTGGTATTTATGAATTATGTTTTATTGCAAATTTTGTATGTCTTTTTATTGGAAAGCACTTTGGTCACTTCACTGTTGTAAAGTGCTATACAAATAAACTTTGTTTGATTGATTGATCTGGAAAAAGGCTTGTCCAGAGAAGAAAAGGTGAGCGCTACCATCAGTCCTGTGTCATGCCAACAGTAAAGCATTCTGAGACCATTCATGTGTGGGGCTGCTTCTCATCCAAGGGAGTGGGCTCACTCACAATTTTGCCCAAAAACACAGCCATGAATAAAGAATGGTACCAAAACACCCTCCAACAGCAAATTCTTCCAACAATCCAACAACAGTTTGGTGAAGAACAATGCATTTTTCAGCACGATGGAGTACTGTGCCATAAGGCAAAAGTGATAACTAAGTGGCTCGGGGACCAAAACGTTGACATTTTGGGTCCATGGCCTGGAAACTCCCCAGATCTTAATCCCATTGAAAACTTCAAGAATCCTCAAGAGGCGGGTGGACAAACAAAAACCCACTAATTCTGACAAACTCCAAGAAGTGATTATGAAAGAATGGGTTGCTATCAGTCAGGATTTGGCCCAGAAGTTGATTGAGAGCATGCCCAGTCGAATTGCAGAGGTCCTGAAAAAGAAGGGCCAACACTGCAAATACTGACTCTTTGCATAAATGTCATGTAATTGTCGATAAAAGCCTTTGAAACGTATCACAGTACATCACAGAAACAACTGAAACAAAAATCTAAAAGCAGTTTAGCAGCAAACATTGTGAAAACTAATATTTGTGTCATTCTCAAAACTTTTGGCCACAACTGTACATAAAATGTGTTGCATCACAAGATTTATAAAACAAACATTATTTTAAAAAAATTATTATTAAAAAAAAGGATAAAGTATTTAATAAACATGAAAGCTTGTGTAAATTGTTTGTTGTTTTTTTACTTAAAAGCTAGCACCAATGTTAGCAACCTCCACTGCATTTGGTTATAATATTGTGACTAGTACTCATACCTGGTTTGTAACTTCTAATGTTGTAGGGTTGTATGTTGTCATGCCATGTGTCCCAATAGAGAAAACACGCTTGTACCTAGAAAGAGAAAAAACATGCATATACACAATGTAAGGGTCCAAAAATCATAGATACCACAATCTAAAACAGTCAAATTAAATCAATCATTTTGTTACAGAAGTAATTTCAATTAATATTTAGATGATGACACTTTTCTGTAATTATACCAACAATAAAAATAGCTTTGTGCATGTGTCCATACACAAGGATATTGTGCAATATCTAAAAGGGGGGGTGCAACCATCATGGTAAGAGTGCATGCTGTACAGGTTGCCCCCTACTTATGTATGAGCTCCGTTCCAGGAGCACGTTTGTAAGTAGGATTAGTTCTTAAGTCCAACAGTTCTACTCTTAGTTCTTACACCTTTGACACATACAATGTATGTGGAACCGCGGCCTGTTTGTATCTGCGGATGCGCGAATATGCTCGAATGTTCCTAAGTCGCAGACTACCTTAGGGTTAGGCTTAACATAATATATTTTCGTAATAAATATTTCTAGTATAATGTAGCCTTCAATCTGTTTTCTCTGTGCAACAGCTAGAATTAACAAATAAGGTTTAATTAACTAATACAGTAAGTTATATCCCAATTAGAATTGTATATGTTTCTGATCAGGCAGTAGTATATATTGTATGGGATGTTTATCTTAGTCTGATCAAAATGAAGATATAAACATATGCAATGATAAAGTATATACCAGCTGCTAAATACAACAACAAATGAAAATGGCTTGACATGTGCATTAACCTTTTAAGACCAGCAGGAGTGCTGGCGATCTGCATATTTAAAATTAACTGCAATAAAATCATAACCAAGAAAACATAGCAGAATAATTATTTTTGGATACTAAAATCATAGACTTTGAACACTGATGCCCCCACAACACAAAGCATGTGTAAATTACAGTGCATGCCATACAGGTCTTGGATATCTGCGCATGTTACTACCCTGTTTGTGACCTTGTGTGTGCAGAAATTGCGATACCATGCACTTCCATCAAAAATTCTAAAATGCATTGTGTGTCCTTTCACTCATGATCTATTAATTCGAGGTGTTTATGTCAACAAGATCCAAGTTTTGTGCATGTTACCATACTTGTCGTGTGCAGTAATGTCATGAACACATAAGATTTGCCTTCTCATGCTTTCTCTGGTGCCACGTTAGCTTCTAATTAATAAGGTTTTATTCTGTGCTCTCCATTACTGCAGGCTCTCTCCACACACACAGTTTTGTGCACATAAATAATATGAAAATATCCAAACATAAACAAGTACTCAAAAATACTCGTTGAGCAGGATGAGGATTTGTCCAGCTGTTCATCTGCTGTTCATCTGCTGTTCATGTGTTGTGTACATTTGTGCCTTCTTCTTAGTTTAGTTCTTTTTTATTTTAATTTCACCACTTAATTGTTTGCTGTTTGTTAGTTTTGTGTTTCTTTTTTCATTGGTGAGCTAAAGCAGGTGACTGTTATAAAAATTAGTCTTACAAACCAATATGGGCCAAATACATTTTGTGGTGTGTTAAGAAATGTTATGCAACATTTTTTACATCTAAAAGTTTGAGGTTGACATTTTGAGGTTGAGGTCGACTTTTTTTTCCATTAGTTTGTTTAATGAAATTTAATCAATTTAATCAAATTATTCAGAATTTATTACATGTATATTATTGAAGGTGAAGGTGTAAGGATTGCATTGATGTATGATACACAGAAATGCTTCTAAAATTGACATCACAGCATGTAAAAATACACTCTGGCAGGGCTCTTCTATTGCAGGTCTTAAAGGGTTAAAGGGATACAGAGACCACCAAA
>CM059226.1:13171122-13283622 GCA_030347435.1 Clarias fuscus
CACACCCTCACGCAGAAAACACACACATCCACTAACAAGTCACATGTCTTGGACATACTAACACACACATCACTAATGTTAACACACAGATTCACACACCACACACACACAAACACACAAAAACACATTTACTCATCAGAGACAGACTGACACATTAACTAGTCACACACACACACACACACACACACACACACACACACACACACACACACACACACACACACAAATATTTAGGGCCCAAACTGATATTAGCCCAGTATGATGTGTGACGTTCTGTGTGCAAGTTCTGCGGTGCAACCGGGTGCCAATGACTTTTTTGAGGTTTTGACACACTCGAATAACACGCAGGTTGTGCGGTGCGCCCGGGGTGGGGACCGCGCCCGTTGCTTGGGCCCGTCATCGTTGCTTGCAACTTTAATTTTTTTTTATTTTTTTTATTTTTTTTTTTTATTATTTTTCTTTCAATCATCCGGGCACTTTCGGGCCTCTTAACATACTCAAAAACTCACCAAAATTTGCAGACAGATTGGAATCTGCGGCCAACAGGTCCTCAGTGGGGCTCGGCCCGGGGCGTCGCACACGCCCCGCACAGCGCCCCCTACAGAGTCTTGCCTTATAGCTCAGACACACTTGCACGTATACTTATAAAACTCGGTGAACATTTAGATCTCATCAAACTGAACAAGTTTCGCGCTGCATGTCATCAGGACTAATCAACAGGAAGTGAGTTATTTTGAGTTGTTTGCAAAACGCACGCAATGGAATTTGAAATACTCCTCCTAGGAACTTTTTACAATTCGCACCAAACCAGCTAAATATGATCTAAACAAGTTGCCGATGCAAAATTGCAGAGATCTTTTTGATACCTCGAACGGTTCGGCCGTGGCGACGCTTTAAAATTAAGGCGAATAAAATGAAACAGGAAGTGGCTAATAACTTCTGTGTACATTAAGTTAGGCACATGAAACTTTACAGGTATGTTAAGAGCAGGAAGCTGATCACATCATATGACAACCATGAGTCTATGTCATAGCGCCACCAAGTGGCAGCAGGAAGTGTGTCACTTTTGGAAATCAGTAATATTTTGTCCTTTACTTTCACCTGATTTGGTTCAAAATCAGTCAGAATAATGAAAAGACATGGGTCATTTGAAATCATGAAGGATTTTTTTTCTAATTTGAATCGTGTTGCTATGGTGACGATTTAACTCAAGAAAAAATCGAAGAAAACGATTCTTCTCATATCGTACGAGTGGAAAGACCTACGGTTCCAAAATTTTATGGGTGTAGACTCTCACTGATTGTGAGGAAGCCCTGAGAGCCTGGAGCCCGGGCGTGCCACAGGGCCTGTACAGCGCCCCCTGGAACTTTGTAAAGTTTCAGCTGCATAACTCATATCCACTTTCACATATATGAATGAGACCCAGTATAAATTTAGATCTCATTGAGGTGAACAACTTGCATACCCCATGTCATGGAATCCGCTGAACAGGAAGTCAGTTATTTTGCGTTGTTTGAAAAACGCACCCATTGGAATGTGATATACTACTCTTACAGGATTCATATGTTTTTGACCAAACAGGGTCTAATATAATCTCAAGACATTGAGGATCTAATATTGTGAAGGGCTGGTTGATATCTTAAACGGGTCGGCCGTGGCGAGCCCTTAAACCTACGGCGAATAACAGGAAACAGGAAGTGGCTAATAACTTCTGTATAAATTGTGTGACGTTCATCAAACCTCAGCAGTAGGTTAAGAGAAGAGTCCTGCTCACACTGTCATGGGTCCCGTGAGTCTCAGTCATAGCGCCACCAACTGGCAGCAGAAAGTGTCTACTTTCAGAAATTAAATTCTTTTGTGGCTAATGTTCAGCAAATTGGCTTCAAAATCAGGCACAATAATTGGAAGACACGGCTGATGTCACACTGTAAAGGACTTTTTGATACGTTGAATAGTGTTGCTATGGCAACATATAATTTTGAGCAAATATAAGATACTTATATCCACCAAGTGAAAAGTCCTAATGTGCCCAAACATTTTAGGTAGAAAGAACAACTGGTTCTGAGTAGATTTCTTGAGTTTCATGTTTTTGTGATGCTCACACAGCTCCCAACAATTTTTACAGTATATTTATCAGCCTTGGTCTGAACTGTGTCCACTGACTCCTGCAGTAATAAAATATGTCCAGTAGATGGCAGTAGTAGGCAGTTATTCTGCAGTCAGGTCTTTCCCCTTTTCCTTTACTATGCCTTCATGTTTACTATTTAAACATATGCAGAAATTATAAAAAATAAACAATACAAACATTTAAATTGCCCACTGTACAACATACACACACACATTATATGTGACATCACATTCAGGAACATCCTTAAACTTACACCGATAAATTATTCATAAGACACATCACCAATATTAACACCAGACTCACACACCATACACACACACACACACACACACACACACACACACACACACACACACACACACCATATACATGAACACGCACAAACACAAGCACATTTACTCGTCACACACAGACTGGCCCATCTACATGTCACACACCTCTCTCCCTCACTCTCTCACACACACACACACACACACACACACACACACACACACACACACACACACACACACACACACCCCATACAAACACACACACTCTACACATCGGTCATGTACACATCCTGACAAATACACAATATGAACACACTAACTGTCCTACATGCACACACACACACACACACACACATCACAAGCACACGTCACTAATGTGACCTGACTAAATAAAAATCAATATATCATGAAAAAGGAAAAAGATCCTTAGGAAAACAAGAGGCTCCTGCGCATCTATAGCACACATCTCTAACGACAGACACACACTCACACTCATCATATTCAGTGACACGGACAGTGACATCACATTCAGGAACATCCTTAAACTTACACCGAAGCATTATTAATAACACACATCACTAATGTTAACACAGACTCACACACCATACACACAAACAACCACACACACACACACACACACACACACACTCCATATACACAAACACAAGCACATTTACTCGTCACACACAGACTGACACATCTACATCTCACACACCTCTGTCCCTCACTCTCACACACACTAAACCTCCCACACACTAAACCTCCCACACACACATGCACACACACACACGCACACACACACACACACACACACACACACACAAATCACATCACATCACATCACTGTCACACACCTCTCTCCCTCACTCTCACACACACATCACACATGTTGATATCTCAAACGGGTCAGCCGTGATAATGTCTTAAACTTACACCGAACAATTATTAATCACACACAAATCACTAATATTTGAACACACCATACACACAAACATACACAAGCACACATCACTAATGTTAACACACTAAATAAACACACACACACACACACACACACAAACACATCTCACACACACGCACACACATGCATGCACACACAAACAAATACACTCGTACATCACACAAATGAGCACCTACATACTCACACATTATAACATCACAAATTATAACACTCACACACTCACATCTCTGTCTCACACACCCTCACGCAGAAACACACACATCCACTAACAAGTCACATGTCTTGGACATACTAACACACACATCACTAATGTTAACACACAGATTCACACACCACACACACACAAACACACAAAAACACATTTACTCATCAGAGACAGACTGACACATTAACTAGTCACACACACACACACACACACACACACACACACACACACACACACACACACAAATATTTAGGGCCCAAACTGATATTAGCCCAGTATGATGTGTGACGTTCTGTGTGCAAGTTCTGCGGTGCAACCGGGTGCCAATGACTTTTTTGAGGTTTTGACACACTCGAATAACACGCAGGTTGTGCGGTGCGCCCGGGGTGGGGACCGCGCCCGTTGCTTGGGCCCGTCATCGTTGCTTGCAACTTTAATTTTTTTTTATTTTTTTTATTTTTTTTTTTTATTATTTTTCTTTCAATCATCCGGGCACTTTCGGGCCTCTTAACATACTCAAAAACTCACCAAAATTTGCAGACAGATTGGAATCTGCGGCCAACAGGTCCTCAGTGGGGCTCGGCCCGGGGCGTCGCACACGCCCCGCACAGCGCCCCCTACAGAGTCTTGCCTTATAGCTCAGACACACTTGCACGTATACTTATAAAACTCGGTGAACATTTAGATCTCATCAAACTGAACAAGTTTCGCGCTGCATGTCATCAGGACTAATCAACAGGAAGTGAGTTATTTTGAGTTGTTTGCAAAACGCACGCAATGGAATTTGAAATACTCCTCCTAGGAACTTTTTACAATTCGCACCAAACCAGCTAAATATGATCTAAACAAGTTGCCGATGCAAAATTGCAGAGATCTTTTTGATACCTCGAACGGTTCGGCCGTGGCGACGCTTTAAAATTAAGGCGAATAAAATGAAACAGGAAGTGGCTAATAACTTCTGTGTACATTAAGTTAGGCACATGAAACTTTACAGGTATGTTAAGAGCAGGAAGCTGATCACATCATATGACAACCATGAGTCTATGTCATAGCGCCACCAAGTGGCAGCAGGAAGTGTGTCACTTTTGGAAATCAGTAATATTTTGTCCTTTACTTTCACCTGATTTGGTTCAAAATCAGTCAGAATAATGAAAAGACATGGGTCATTTGAAATCATGAAGGATTTTTTTTCTAATTTGAATCGTGTTGCTATGGTGACGATTTAACTCAAGAAAAAATCGAAGACAACTATTCTTCTCATATCTTACGAGTGGAAAGACCTACGGGTCCCAAATTGTATGGGTGTAGACTCTCACTGATTGTGAGGAAGCCCTGAGAGCCTGGAGCCCGGGCGTGGCACAGGGCCTGTACAGCGCCCCCTGGAACTTTGTAAAGTTTCAGCTGCATAACTCATATCCACTTTCACATATATGAATGAGACCCAGTATAAATTTAGATCTCATTGAGATGAACAACTTGCATACCCCATGTCATGGAATCCGCTGAACAGGAAGTCAGTTATTTGGCGTTGTTTGAAAAACGCACCCATTGGAATGTGATCTACTACTCTTACAGGATTAATAGGTTTTTGACCAAACAGGGTCTAATATAATCTCAAGACATTGAGGATCTAATATTGTGAAGGGCTGGTTGATATCTTAAACGGGTCGGCCGTGGCGAGCCCTTAAACCTACGGCGAATAACAGGAAACAGGAAGTGGCTAATAACTTCTGTATAAATTGAGTGACGTTCATCAAACCTCAGCAGTAGGTTAAGAGAAGAAACCTGCTCACAGTGACATGGGTCCCGTGAGTCTCAGTCATAGCGCCACCAACTGGCAGCAGAAAGTGTCTACTTTTAGAAATTAAATTCTTTTGTGACTAATTTTCAGCAAATTGGCTTCAAAATCAGGCACAATAATTGGAAGACACGGCTGATGTCACACTGTAAAGGACTTTTTGATACGTTGAATAGTGTTGCTATGGCAACATATAATTTTGAGCAAATATAAGATACTTATATCCACCAAGTGGAAAGTCCTAATGTGCCCAAACATTTTAGGTAGAAGGAACAACTGCTTCTGAGTAGATTTCTTGAGTTTCATGTTTTTGTGATGCTCATACAGCTCCCAACAATTTTTACAGTATATTTATCAGCCTTGGTCTGAACTGTGTCCACTGACTCCTGCAGTAATAAAATATGTCCAGTAGATGGCAGTAGTAGGCAGTTATTCTGCAGTCAGGTCTTTCCCCTTTTCCTTTACTATGCCTTCATGTTTACTATTTAAACATATGCAGAAATTATAAAAAATAAACAATACAAACATTTAAATTGCCCACCGTACAACATACACACACACATTATATGTGACATCACATTCAGGAACATCCTTAAACTTACACCGATAAATTATTCATAAGACACATCACCAATATTAACACCAGACTCACACACCATACACACACACACACACACACACACACACACACACACACACACACACACACACACACACACACTCCATATACATGAACACGCACAAACACAAGCACATTTACTCGTCACACACAGACTGGCCCATCTACATGTCACACACCTCTCTCCCTCACTCTCACACACACACACACACACACACACACACACACACACACACACACACACACACACACACACACACTCATTTATATTCAGTATTCAGTGACACAGACAGTGACATCACATTCAGGAACATCCTTAAACTTACACCGATAAATTATTTATCACACACATCATTAATGTTCACACACAGACTCACACACCATACACACAAACATCTACAAACAAACACACACACACACACACCATATACACAAACTCACACAAACACAAGCACATTTACTCGTCACACACAGACTGACACATCTACATGTCACACACCTCTCTCCCTCACTCTCTCTCTCTCTCTCACACACACACACACACACACACACACACACACACAGGACAAGCCAAAGACTGATCCAGCATCAGCATCAAATAAAACCCATTGCGTGTCATACTCAAACTTGACCTCACATCACATCACTGTCACACACCTCTCTCCCTCACTCTCACACACACATCACACATTTTGATATCTCAAACGGCTCAGCCGTGATAATGTCTTAAACTTACACCCAACAATTATTAATAACACACACATCACTAATATTAACACACAGATGCAGACACCATACACACAAACATGCACAAACACAAGCACACATCACTAATGTTAACACACTAAATAAACACACACACAAACACAAAGATATCTCACACACATGCATGCACACACACAAACAAGTACACTCATACATCACACACATGCACACACATTATAACATCACAAATTGTAACACTCACACACTCACATCTCTGTCTCACACACCCTCACGCAGAAACACACACACCCATTAACAAGTCACATATCTTAAACATACTAACACACACTACTGTTAACACAGACTTACACACCACACACACACACACACTCATTATATTCAGTGACACAGACAGTGACATCACATTCAGGAACATCCTTAAACTTACACCGATAAATTATTCATAACACACATCACCAATATTAACACACAGACTCACACACCATACACACACACACACACCATATACACAAACTCACACAAGCACATTTACTCGTCACACACAGACTGACACATCTACATGTCACACACCTCTCTCCCTGACTCTCTCTCACACACACACACACACACACATCACATCACATCACTGTCACACACCTCTCTCCCTCACTCTCACACACACACACATCACACATTTTGATATCTCAAACGGGTCAGCAGTGATAATGTCTTAAACTTACACCGAACAATTATTAATCACACACAAATCACTAATATTTGAACACACCATACACACAAACATGCACAAACACAAGCACACATCACTAATGTTAACACACTAAATAAACACACACACAGAAACACACACACACACACACACAAAAAAACACCTCACACACACGCACACACATGCATGCACACACAAACAAATACACTCGTACAATACACAAATGAGCACCTACATAAACACACATTATAACATCACAAATTATAACACTCATACACTCACATCTCTGTCTCACACACCCTCACGCAGAAACACACACATCCACTAACAAGTCACATGTCTTAGACATACTAACACACACCTCACTAATGTTAACACACAGACTCACACACCACACACACACAAACACGCAAAAACACATTTACTCATCAGAGACAGACTGACACATTAACTAGTCACACACACACACACACACACACACACACACACACACACACACACACACACACACACACAAATATTTAGGGCCCAAACTGATATTAGCCCAGTATGATGTGTGACGTTCTGTGTGCAAGTTCTGCGGTGCAACCGGGTGCCAATGACTTTTTTGAGGTTTTGACACACTCAAATAACACGCAGGTTGTGCGGTGCGCCCGGGGTGGGGACCGCGCCCGTTGCTTGGGCCCGTCATCGTTGCTTGCAACTTTAATTATTATTATTTTTTTTTTATTTTTTTTTTTAATTTTTTTTCTTTCAATCATCCGGGCACTTTCGGGCCTCTTAACATACTCAAAAACTCACCAAAATTTGCACACAGACTGGAATCTGCGGCCAACAGGTCCTCAGTGGGGCTCGGCCCGGGGCGTCGCACACGCCCCGCACAGCGCCCCCTACAGAGTCTTGCCTTATAGCTCAGACACACTTGCACGTATACTTATAAAACTCGGTGAACATTTAGATCTCATCAAACTGAACAAGTTTCGCGCTGCATGTCATCAGGTCTAATCAACAGGAAGTGAGTTATTTTGAGTTGTTTGCAAAACGCACCCAATGGAATGTGATAAACTCCTCCTAGAGAATTTATACAATTCCCACCAAACCAGCTAAATATGATCTAAACAAGTTGCCGATGCAAAATTGCAGAGATCTTTTTGATACCTCGAACGGTTCGGCCGTGGCGACGCTTTAAAATCATGGTGAATAAAATGAAACAGGAAGTGGCTAATAACTTCTGTGTACATTAAGTTAGGCACATGAAACTTTACAGGTATGTTAAGAGTAGGAAGCTGATCACATCATATGACAATCATGAGTCTATGTCATAGCGCCACCAAGTGGCAGCAGGAAGTGTGTCACTTTTGGAAATCAGTAATATTTTGTCCTTTACTTTCACTTGATTTGGTTCAAAATCAGTCAGAATAATGAAAAGACATGGGTCATTTGAAATCATGAAGGATTTTTTTCTAATTTGAATCGTGTTGCTATGGTGACGATTTAACTCAAGAAAAAGTCGAAGAAAATTATTCTTCTGATATCTTACGAGTGGAAAGACCTACGGTTCCAAAATTTTATGGGTGTAGACTCTCACTGATTGTGAGGAAGCCCTGAGAGCCTGGAGCCCGGGCGTGCCACAGGGCCTGTACAGCGCCCCCTGGAACTTTGTAAAGTTTAAGCTGCATAACTCATATCCACTTTCACATATATGAATGAGACCCAGTATAAATTTAGATCTCATTGAGGTGAACAACTTGCATACCCCATGTCATGGAATCCGCTGAACAGGAAGTCGGTTATTTTGCGTTGTTTGAAAAACGCACCCATTGGAATGTGATATACTACTCTTACAGGATTCATAAGTTTTTGACCAAACAGGGTCTAATATAATCTCAAGACATTGAGGATCTAATATTGTGAAGGGCTGGTTGATATCTTAAACGGGTCGGCCGGGGCGAGCCCTTAAACCTATGGCGAATAACAGGAAACAGGAAGTGGCTAATAACTTCTGTCTAAATTGTGTGACGTTCATCAAACCTCAGCAGTAGGTTATTAGAAGAATCCTGCTCACAGTGACATGGGTCCCATGAGTCTCAGTCATAGCGCCACCAACTGGCAGCAGAAAGTGTCTACTTTCAGAAATTAAATTCTTTTGTGGCTAATTTTCAGCAAATTGGCTTCAAAATCAGGCACAATAATTGGAAGACACGGCTGATGTCACACTGTAAAGGACTTTTTGATACGTTGAATAGTATTGCTATGGCAACATATAATTTTGAGCAAATATAAGATACCTATATCCACCAAGTGGAAAGTCCTAATCTTCCCAAACATTTTATGTAGAAAGAACAACTGGTTCTGAGTAGATTTCTTGAGTTTCATGTTTTTGTGATGCTCATACAGCTCCCAACAATTTTTACAGTATATTTATCAGCCTTGGTCTAAATTTTCTGCACTGACTCCTGCAGTAATAAAATATGTCCAGTAGATGGCAGTAGTAGGCAGGTATTCTGCAATCAGGTCTTTCCCCTTTTCCTTTACTATGGCTTCATCTTTACAATTTAAAGATATGCAGAAATGATAGAAAATAAACAATACAAACATTTAAATTGCCCACTGTACAACATACACACACACACACACACACACACACACATTATATGTGACATCACATTCAGGAACATCCTTAAACTTACACCGATAAATTATTTATAACACACATCACCAATATTAACACACAGACTCACACACCATAAACACACACACACACACACCATATACACAAACTCGCACAAACACAAGCACATTTACTCGTCACACACAGACTGACACATCTACATGTCACACACCTCTCTCCCTCACTCTCACACACACACACACACACACACACACACACACACACACACACACACACACACACACACACACACACAGGACAAGCCAAAGACTGATCCAGCATCAGCATCAAATAAAACCCATTGCGTGTCATACTCAAACTTGACCTCACATCACATCACTGTCACACACCTCTCTCCCTCACTCTCACACACACATCACACATTTTGATATCTCAAACGTATCAGCCGTGATAATGTCTTAAACTTACACCCAACAATTATTAATAACACACACATCACTAATATTAACACACAGATGCAGACACCATACACACAAACATGCACAAACACAAGCACACATCACTAATGTTAACACACTAAATAAACACACACACAAACACAAAGATATCTCACACACATGCATGCACACACACAAACAAGTACACTCGTACATCACACACATGCACACACATTATAACATCACAAATTGTAACACTCACACACTCACATCTCTGTCTCACACACCCTCACGCAGAAACACACACACCCATTAACAAGTCACATATCTTAAACATACTAACACACACTACTGTTAACACAGACTTACACACCACACACACACACTCATTATATTCAGTGACACAGACAGTGACATCACATTCAGGAACATCCTTAAACTTACACCGATAAATTATTCATAACACACATCACCAATATTAACACACAGACTCACACACCATACACACACACACACACACACACCATATACACAAACTCACACAAGCACATTTACTCGTCACACACAGACTGACACATCTACATGTCACACACCTCTCTCCCTGACTCTCACACACACACACACACACATCACATCACTGTCACACACCTCTCTCCCTCACTCTCACACACACATCACACATTTTGATATCTCAAACGGGTCAGCCGTGATAATGTCTTAAACTTACACCCAACAATTATTAATAACACACATCACTAATATTAACACACAGATGCAGACACCATACTCACAAACATGCACAAACACAAGCACACATCACTAATGTTAACACACTAAATAAACACACACACAGAAACACACACACACACACACACACACACACACACAAAAAAAAAAACACCTCTCACACACACGCACACACATGCATGCACACACAAACAAATACACTCGTACAATACACAAATGAGCACCTACATAAACACACATTATAACATCACAAATTATAACACTCACACACTCACATCTCTGTCTCACACACCCTCACGCAGAAACACACACATCCACTAACAAGTCACATGTCTTAGACATACTAACACACACATCACTAATGTTAACACACAGACTCACACACACACACACACACACACACACACACACACATATTTAGGGCCCAAACTGATATTAGCCCAGTATGATGTGTGACGTTCGGTGTGCAAGTTCCGCGGTGCAACCGGGTGCCAATGACTTTTTTGAGGTTTTGACACACTCGAATAACACGCAGGTTGTGCGGTGCGCCCGGGGTGGGGACCGCGCCCGTTGCTTGGGCCCGTCATCGTTGCTTGCAACTTTAATTATTTTTATTTTTTTTTTTTTTTTTTTTATTATTTTTCTTTCAATCATCCGGGCACTTTCGGCCCTCTTAACATACTCAAAAACTCACCAAAATTTGCACACAGACTGGAATCTGCGGCCAACAGGTCCTCAGTGAGGCTCGGCCCGGGGCGTCGCGCACGCCCCGCACAGCGCCCCCTACAGAGTCTTGCCTTATAGCTCAGACACACTTGCACGTATACTTATAAAACTCGGTGTACATTTAGATCTCATCAAACTGAACAAGTTTCGCGCTGCATGTCATCAGGTCTAATCAACAGGAAGTGAGTTATTTTGAGTTGTTTGCAAAACGCACCCAATGGAATGTGATAAACTCCTCCTAGGAAATTTTTACAATTCGCACCAAACCAGCTAAATATGATCTAAACAAGTTGACGATGCAAAATTGCAGAGATGTTTTTGATACCTTGAACGGTTCGGCCGTGGCGACGCTTTAAAATTATGGCCAATAAAATGAAACAGGAAGTGGCTAATAACTTCTGTGTACATTAAGTTAGGCACATGAAACTTTACAGGTATGTTAAGAGTAGGAAGCTGATCACATCATATGACAATCATGAGTCTATGTCATAGCGCCACCAAGTGGTAGCAGGAAGTGTGTCACTTTTGGAAATCAGTAATATTTTGTCCTTTACTTTCACCTGATTTGGTTCAAAATCAGTCAGAATAATGAAAAGACATGGGTCATTTGAAATCATGAAGGATTTTTTTCTAATTTGAATCGTGTTGCTATGGTGACGATTTAACTCAAGAAAAAATCGAAGAAAACGATTCTTCTCATATCGTACGAGTGGAAAGACCTACGGTTCCAAAATTTTATGGGTGTAGACTCTCACTGATTGTGAGGAAGCCCTGAGAGCCTGGAGCCCGGGCGTGCCACAGGGCCTGTACAGCGCCCCCTGGAACTTTGTAAAGTTTCAGCTGCATAACTCATATCCACTTTCACATATATGAATGAGACCCAGTATAAATTTAGATCTCATTGAGGTGAACAACTTGCATACCCCATGTCATGGAATCCGCTAAACAGGAAGTCGGTTATTTTGCGTTGTTTGAAAAACGCACCCATTGGAATGTGATATACTACTCTTACAGGATTCATATGTTTTTGACCAAACAGGGTCTAATATAATCTCAAGACATTGAGGATCTAATATTGTGAAGGGCTGGTTGATATCTTAAACGGGTCGGCCGTGGCGAGCCCTTAAACCTACGGCGAATAACAGGAAACAGGAAGTGGCTAATAACTTCTGTATAAATTGTGTGACGTTCATCAAACCTCAGCAGTAGGTTAAGAGAAGAGTCCTGCTCACACTGTCATGGGTCCCGTGAGTCTCAGTCATAGCGCCACCAACTGGCAGCAGAAAGTGTCTACTTTCAGAAATTAAATTCTTTTGTGGCTAATGTTCAGCAAATTGGCTTCAAAATCAGGCACAATAATTGGAAGACACGGCTGATGTCACACTGTAAAGGACTTTTTGATACGTTGAATAGTGTTGCTATGGCAACATATAATTTTGAGCAAATATAAGATACTTATATCCACCAAGTGAAAAGTCCTAATGTGCCCAAACATTTTAGGTAGAAAGAACAACTGGTTCTGAGTAGATTTCTTGAGTTTCATGTTTTTGTGATGCTCACACAGCTCCCAACAATTTTTACAGTATATTTATCAGCCTTGGTCTGAACTGTGTCCACTGACTCCTGCAGTAATAAAATATGTCCAGTAGATGGCAGTAGTAGGCAGTTATTCTGCAGTCAGGTCTTTCCCCTTTTCCTTTACTATGCCTTCATGTTTACTATTTAAACATATGCAGAAATTATAAAAAATAAACAATACAAACATTTAAATTGCCCACTGTACAACATACACACACACATTATATGTGACATCACATTCAGGAACATCCTTAAACTTACACCGATAAATTATTCATAAGACACATCACCAATATTAACACCAGACTCACACACCATACACACACACACACACACACACACACACACACACACACACACACACACACACACACACACACACCATATACATGAACACGCACAAACACAAGCACATTTACTCGTCACACACAGACTGGCCCATCTACATGTCACACACCTCTCTCCCTCACTCTCTCACACACACACACACACACACACACACACACACACACACACACACACACACACTCATTATATTCAGTGACACAGACAGTGACATCACATTCAGGAACATCCTTAAACTTACACCGATAAATTATTCATAACACACATCACCAATATTAACACACAGACTCACACACCATACACACACACACACACACACAAACACCATATACACAAACTCACACAAGCACATTTACCCGTCACACACAGACTGACACATCTACATGTCACACACCTCTCTCCCTGACTCTCTCTCACACACACACACACACACACATCACATCACATCACATCACTGTCACACACCTCTCTCCCTCACTCTCACACACACATCACACATTTTGATATCTCAAACGGGTCAGCCGTGATAATGTCTTAAACTTACACCCAACAATTATTAATAACACACATCACTAATATTAACACACAGATGCAGACACCATACTCACAAACATGCACAAACACAAGCACACATCACTAATGTTAACACACTAAATAAACACACACACAGAAACACACACACACACACACACAAAAAAAAACACCTCTCACACACACGCACACACATGCATGCACACACAAACAAATACACTCGTACAATACACAAATGAGCACCTACATAAACACACATTATAACATCACAAATTATAACACTCACACACTCACATCTCTGTCTCACACACCCTCACGCAGAAACACACACATCCACTAACAAGTCACATGTCTTAGACATACTAACACACACATCACTAATGTTAACACACAGACTCACACACCACACACACACAAACACGCAAAAACATATTTACTCATCAGAGACAGACTGACACATTAACTAGTCACACACACACACACACACACACACACACACACACACACACACACATATTTAGGGCCCAAACTGATATTAGCCCAGTATGATGTGTGACGTTCTGTGTGCAAGTTCCGCGGTGCAACCGGGTGCCAATGATTTTTCGAGGTTTTGACACACTCGAATAACACGCAGGTTGTGCGGTGCGCCCGGGGTGGGGACCGCGCCCGTTGCTTGGGCCCGTCATCGTTGCTTGCAACTTTAATTATTATTATTATTTTTTTTTTTTTTTTTTTTTTTTTTTTTTTTCCACACTTTTGGTACTTTTGGGGTCCTTAACATACTCAAAAACTCATCAAAATTTGCATCCAGATTGGAATCCGCGGCCATCAGGTCCTCAGTGGGGCTCGGCCCGGGGAGTCGCACACGCCCGTCACAGCGCCCCCTAGAAAATCGTGCCTCATAGCTCAGAGACACTTGCACGCACACTCAGAAAACTCCGTGTACATTTAGATCTCATCAAGCTGAACAAGTTTTGCAATGCATGTCATCAGGGCTAATCAACAGGAAGTGAGTTATTTTGAGGTCTTTGCAAAACGCACCCAATGGAATTTGAAATACTCCTCCTAGGAAATTTACAGAATTTCCACCAAACCAGGCAAATATGATCTAAACAAGTTGCCGATGCAAAATTGCAGAGATCTTTTTGATACCTCGAACGGTTCGGCCGTGGCGACGCTTTAAAATTATGGCGAATAAAATGAAACAGGAAGTGGCTAATAACTTCTGTGTACATTACGTTATGCATATGAAACTTTACAGGTGTGTTAAGAGTAGGAAGATGATCACATCAAATGACAATCATGAGTCTATGTCATAGCGCCACCAACTGGCAGCAGGAAGTGTGTCACTTTTGGAAATCACTAATATTTTGGCCTTTACTTTCACCTGATTTGGTTCAAAATCAGTCAGAATAATGAAAAGACATGGATGATTTGAGACCATGAAGGATTTTTTTATAATTTGAATCGTCTTGTTATGGCGACGATTTATCTAGAGAAAAAACCTAAAATGAAGTGCAAAAAAATAAATCTTCTCATATCGTACGAGTGGAAAGACCTACGGTTCCAAACTTTTACGGCTATACACTGAAACTGATTATGAGTAAGGCCTGAGAGACTGGAGACCGGGCGTGGCTCAGGGCCTGGACAGCGCCCCCTGGAACTTTGTAAAAAATTTAGCTGCATAATTCATATCCACTTTCACATATATGCATGAGACCCAGTAGAAATTTAGATCTCATTGAGATGAACAACTTGCATATCCCATACTGGAATCCGCTGAACAGGAAGTCAGTTATTTGGCGTTGATTGAAAAACGCACCCATTGGAATGTGATATACTACTCTTACAGGATTCATAGGTTTTTGACCAAACAGGGTCTAATATAATCTCAAGACATTGAGGATCTAATATTGTGAAGGGCTGGTTGATATCTCAAACGGGTCGGCCGTGGCGAGCCCTTAAACCTACGGCGAATAACAGGAAACAGGAAGTGGCTAATAACTTCTGTATAAATTGAGTGACATTCATCAAACCACAGCAGTAGGTTAAGAGAAGAGTCCTGCTCACAGTGACATGGGTCCCGTGAGTCTCAGTCATAGCGCCACCAACTGGCAGCAGAAAGTCTCTACTTTCAGAAATTAAATTCTTTTGTGGCTAATTTTCAGCAAATTGGCTTCAAAATCAGGCACAATAATTGGAAGACACGGCTGATGTGACACTGTAAAGGACTTTTTGATACGTTGAATAGTATTGCTATGGCAACATATCATTTTGAGCAAATATAAGATACTTATATCCACCAAGTGGAAAATCATAATGTGCCCAAACATTTTAGGTAGAAAGAACAACTGCTTCTGAGTAGATTTCTTGAGTTTCATGTTTTTGTGATGCTCACACAGCTCCCAACAATTTTTACAGTATATTTATCAGCTTTGGCCTGAACTGTCTCCACTCAGTCCTGCAGTAATAAAATATGTCCAGTAGATGGCAGTAATAGGCAGGTATTCTGCAGTCAGGTCTTTCCCCTTCTCCTTTACTATGGCTTCATGTTTACAATTTAAACATATGCAGAAATGATCAAAAATATACAATAGAAACATTTAAATTGCCCACTGTACAACATATACACACACACACACACACACACACACACACACACACACACACACACATTATATGTGACATCACATTCAGGAACATCCTTAACCTTACACCGATAATTTATTTATAACACACATCACCAATATTAACACACAGACTCACACACCATACACACACACACACACACACACACACACACACACACACACACACACCATATACACAAACTCGCACAAACACAAGCACATTTACTCGTCACACACATACTGACACATCTACATGTCACACACCTCTCTCCCTCACTCTCACACACACACACACACACACACACACACACACACACACACTCATTATATTCAGTGACACAGACAGTGACATCACATTCAGGAACATCCTTAAACTTACACCGATAAATTATTTATCACACACATCACTAATGTTCACACACAGACTCACACACCATACACAAAAACATCTACAAACAAACACACACACACACACCATATACACAAACTCACACAAGCACATTTACTCGTCACACACAGACTGACACATCTACATGTCACACACCTCTCTCCCTCACTCTCTCTCTCTCTCTCTCACACACACACACACACACACACACACACACACACACACACACACACACACACACACAGGACAAGCCAAAGACTGATCCAGCATCAGCATCAAATAAATCCCATTGCGTGTCATACTCAAACTTGACCTCACATCACATCACTGTCACACACCTCTCTCCCTCACTCTCACACACACATCACACATTTTGATATCTCAAACGGGTCAGCCGTGATAATGTCTTAAACTTACACCCAACAATTATTAATAACACACACATCACTAATATTAACACACAGATGCAGACACCATACACACAAACATGCACAAACACAAGCACACATCACTAATGTTAACACACTAAATAAACACACACACAAACACAAAGATATCTCACACACATGCATGCACACACACAAACAAGTACACTCGTACATCACACACATGCACACCTACATACACACACATTATAACATCACAAATTGTAACACTCACACACTCACATCTCTGTCTCACACACCCTCACGCAGAAACACACACACCCATTAACAAGTCACATATCTTAAACATACTAACACACACTACTGTTAACACAGACTTACACACCACACACACACACTCATTATATTCAGTGACACAGACAGTGACATCACATTCAGGAACATCCTTAAACTTACACCGATAAATTATTCATAACACACATCACCAATATTAACACACAGACTCACACACCATACACACACACACACACACACACACCATATACACAAACTCACACAAGCACATTTACTCGTCACACACAGACTGACACATCTACATGTCACACACCTCTCTCCCTGACTCTCTCTCACACACACACACACACACACACACACACATCACATCACATCACTGTCACACACCTCTCTCCCTCACTCTCACACACACATCACACATTTTGATATCTCAAACGGGTCAGCCGTGATAATGTCTTAAACTTACACCCAACAATTATTAATAACACACATCACTAATATTAACACACAGATGCAGACACCACACACACACAAACACGCAAAAACACATTTACTCATCAGAGACAGACTGACACATTAACTAGTCACACACACACACACACACACACACACACACACACACACACACACACACATATTTAGGGCCCAAACTGATATTAGCCCAGTATGATGTGTGACGTTCGGTGTGCAAGTTCCGCGGTGCAACCGGGTGCCAATGACTTTTTCGAGGTTTTGACACACTCGAATAACACGCAGGTTGTGCGGTGCGCCCGGGGTGGGGACCGCGCCCGTTGCTTGGGCCCGTCATCGTTGCTTGCAACTTTAATTAGGGCCCAAGCACTGTAGTGCGCAGGGCCCTATTGTTTTCGTTAGGATTATTATTTTTTTTATTATTTTTCTTTCAATCATCCGGGCACTTTTGGGGTCCTTAACATACTCAAAAAGTCATCAAAATTTGCAGACAGGTTGGAATCTGCGGCCATCAGGTCCTCAGTGGGGCTCGGCCCGGGGCGTCGCACACGCCCCGCACAGCGCCCCCTACAGAGTCTTGCCTTATAGCTCAGACACACTTGCACGTATACTTATAAAACTCGGTGAACATTTAGAGCTCATCAAACTAAACAAGTTTCGCGCTGCATGTCATCAGTTCTAATCAACAGGAAGTGAGTTATTTTGAGTTGTTTGCAAAACGCACCCAATGGAATGTGATGAACTCCTCCTAGGAAATTTTTACAATTCACACCAAACCAGCTAAATATGATCTAAACAAGTTGCCGATGCAAAATTGCAAAGATCTTTTTGATACCTCGAACAGTTCGGCCGTGGCGACGCTTTAAAATTATGGCGAATAAAATGAAACAGGAAGTGGCTAATAACTTCTGTGAACATTAAGTTTGGCACATGAAACTTTACAAGTATGTTAAGAGTAGGAAGCTGATCACATCATATGACAATCATGAGTCTATGTCATAGCGCCACCAAGTGGCAGCAGGAAGTGTGTCACTTTTGGAAATCAGTAATATTTTGTCCTTTACTTTCACCTGATTTGGTTCAAAATCAGTCAGAATAATGAAAAGACATGGGTCATTTGAAATCATGAAGGATTTTTTTCTAATTTGAATCGTGTTGCTATGGTGACGATTTAACTCAAGAAAAAATCGAAGAAAATTATTCTTCTCATATCTTACGAGTGGAAAGACCTACGGTTCCAAAATTGTATGGGTGTAGACTCTCACTGATTGTGAGGAAGCCCTGAGAGCCTGGAGCCCGGGCGTGCCACAGGGCCTGTACAGCGCCCCCTGGAACTTTGTAAAGTTTAAGCTGCATAACTCATATCCACTTTCACATATATGAATGAGACCCAGTATAAATTTAGATCTCACTGAGGTGAACAACTTGCATACCCCATGTCATGGAATCCGCTGAACAGGAAGTCGGTTATTTAGCGTTGTTTGAAAAACGCACCCATTGGAATGTGATCTACTACTCTTACAGGATTCATATATTTTTGACCAAACAGGGTCCAATACAATCTCAAGACATTGAGGATCTAATATTGCGAAGGGCTGGTTGATATCTTAAATGGGTCGGCCGTGGCGAGCCCTTAAACCTATGGCGAATAACAGGAAACAGGAAGTGGCTAATAACTTCTGTATAAATTGAGTGACATTCATCAAACCTCAGCAGTAGGTTAAGAGAAGAGTCCTGCTCACAGTGACATGGGTCCCATGAGTCTCAGTCATAGCGCCACCAACTGGCAGCAGAAAGTGTCTACTTTCAGAAATTAAATTCTTTTGTGGCTAATTTTCAGCAAATTGGCTTCAAAATCAGGCACAATAATTGGAAGACACGGCTGATGTGACACTGTAAAGGACTTTTTGATACGTTGAATAGTATTGCTATGGCAACATATCATTTTGAGCAAATATAAGATACTTATATCCACCAAGTGGAAAATCCTAATGTGCCCAAACATTTTAGGTAGAAAGAACAACTGCTTCTGAGTAGATTTCTTGAGTTTCATGTTTTTGTGATGCTCACACAGCTCCCAACAATTTTTACAGTATATTTATCAGCTTTGGCCTGAACTGTCTCCACTCAGTCCTGCAGTAATAAAATATGTCCAGTAGATGGCAGTAGTAGGCAGGTATTCTGCAGTCAGGTCTTTCCCCTTCTCCTTTACTATGGCTTCATGTTTACAATTTAAACATATGCAGAAATGATCAAAAATAAACAATAGAAACATTTAAATTGCCCACTGTACAACATACACACACACACACACACACATTATATGTGACATCACATTCAGGAACATCCTTAAACTTACACCGATAATTTATTTATAACACACATCACCAATATTAACACACAGACTCACACACGCACACAACATATACACAAACTCGCACAAACACAAGCACATTTACTCGTCACACACATACTGACACGTCTACATGTCACACACCTCTCTCCCTCACTCTCACACACACACACACACACACACACACACACACACACACACACACACACATACATCACATCACTGTCACACACCTCTCTCCCTCACTCTCACATACACATCACACATTTTGATATCTCAAACGGATCAGCTGTGATAATGTCTTAAACTTACACCCAACAATTATTAATCACACACAAATCACTAATATTAACACACAGATGCACACACCATACACACAAACATGCACAAACACAAGCACACATCACTAATGTTAACACACTAAATAAACACACACACACACACACACCTACACAAACACAAATATATCTCACACACATGCATGCACAAACACAAACAAATACACTCATACATCACACAAATAAGCACCTACATACACACACACATTATAACATCACAAATTAGAACACTCACACACTCACATCTCTGTCTCACACACCCTCACGCAGAAACACACACATCCACTAACAAGTCACATGTCTTAGACATACTAACACACACCTCACTAATGTTAACACACAGACTCACACACCACACACACACAAACACGCAAAAACACATTTACTCATCAGAGACAGACTGACACATTAACTAGTCACACACACACAGACACACACACACACAGACACACACACACACACACACACACACACACACACACACACACACACACACACACACACACAAATATTTAGGGCCCAAACTGATATTAGCCCAGTATGATGTGTGACGTTCTGTGTGCAAGTTCTGCGGTGCAACCGGGTGCCAATGACTTTTTCGAGGTTTTGACACACTCGAATAACACGCAGGTTGTGCGGTGCGCCCGGGGTGGGGACCGCGCCCGTTGCTTGGGCCCGTCATCGTTGCTTGCAACTATATTTATTTATTTATTTATTTATTTATTTATTTTTTTTTTTTTTTTTTTTTATTATTTTTCTTTCAATCATCCGGGCACTTTCGGGCCTCTTAACATACTCAAAAACTCACCAAAATTTGCAGACAGATTGGAATCTGCGGCCAACAGGTCCTCAGTGGGGCTCGGCCCGGGGCGTCGCACACGCCCCGCACAGCGCCCCCTACAGAGTCTTGCCTTATAGCTCAGACACACTTGCACGTATACTTATAAAACTCGGTGAACATTTAGATCTCATCAAACTGAACAAGTTTCGCGCTGCATGTCATCAGGACTAATCAACAGGAAGTGAGTTATTTTGAGTTGTTTGCAAAACGCACGCAATGGAATTTGAAATACTCCTCCTAGGAACTTTTTACAATTCGCACCAAACCAGCTAAATATGATCTAAACAAGTTGCCGATGCAAAATTGCAGAGATCTTTTTGATACCTCGAACGGTTCGGCCGTGGCGACGCTTTAAAATTAAGGCGAATAAAATGAAACAGGAAGTGGCTAATAACTTCTGTGTACATTAAGTTAGGCACATGAAACTTTACAGGTATGTTAAGAGCAGGAAGCTGATCACATCATATGACAACCATGAGTCTATGTCATAGCGCCACCAAGTGGCAGCAGGAAGTGTGTCACTTTTGGAAATCAGTAATATTTTGTCCTTTACTTTCACCTGATTTGGTTCAAAATCAGTCAGAATAATGAAAAGACATGGGTCATTTGAAATCATGAAGGATTTTTTTTCTAATTTGAATCGTGTTGCTATGGTGACGATTTAACTCAAGAAAAAATCGAAGACAACTATTCTTCTCATATCTTACGAGTGGAAAGACCTACGGGTCCCAAATTGTATGGGTGTAGACTCTCACTGATTGTGAGGAAGCCCTGAGAGCCTGGAGCCCGGGCGTGGCACAGGGCCTGTACAGCGCCCCCTGGAACTTTGTAAAGTTTCAGCTGCATAACTCATATCCACTTTCACATATATGAATGAGACCCAGTATAAATTTAGATCTCATTGAGATGAACAACTTGCATACCCCATGTCATGGAATCCGCTGAACAGGAAGTCAGTTATTTGGCGTTGTTTGAAAAAACGCACCCATTGGAATGTGATCTACTACTCTTACAGGATTAATAGGTTTTTGACCAAACAGGGTCTAATATAATCTCAAGACATTGAAGATCTAATATTGTGAAGGGCTGGTTGATATCTTAAACGGGTCGGCCGTGGCGAGCCCTTAAACCTACGGCGAATAACAGGAAACAGGAAGTGGCTAATAACTTCTGTATAAATTGAGTGACGTTCATCAAACCTCAGCAGTAGGTTAAGAGAAGAAACCTGCTCACAGTGACATGGGTCCCGTGAGTCTCAGTCATAGCGCCACCAACTGGCAGCAGAAAGTGTCTACTTTTAGAAATTAAATTCTTTTGTGACTAATTTTCAGCAAATTGGCTTCAAAATCAGGCACAATAATTGGAAGACACGGCTGATGTCACACTGTAAAGGACTTTTTGATACGTTGAATAGTGTTGCTATGGCAACATATAATTTTGAGCAAATATAAGATACTTATATCCACCAAGTGGAAAGTCCTAATGTGCCCAAACATTTTAGGTAGAAGGAACAACTGCTTCTGAGTAGATTTCTTGAGTTTCATGTTTTTGTGATGCTCACACAGCTCCCAACAATTTTTACAGTATATTTATCAGCCTTGGTCTGAACTGTGTCCACTGACTCCTGCAGTAATAAAATATGTCCAGTAGATGGCAGTAGTAGGCAGGTATTCTGCAGTCAGGTCTTTCCCCTTTTCCTTTACTATGCCTTCATGTTTACTATTTCAACATATGCAGAAATTATAAAAAATAAACAATACAAACATTTAAATTGCCCACTGTACAACATACACACACACATTATATGTGACATCACATTCAGGAACATCCTTAAACTTACACCGATAAATTATTTATCACACACATCACTAATGTTCACACACAGACTCACACACCATACACACAAACATCTACAAACAAACACACACACACACACCATATACACAAACTCACACAAGCACATTTACTCGTCACACACAGACTGACACATCTACATGTCACACACCTCTCTCCCTCACTCTCTCTCTCTCTCTCTCTCACACACACACACACACACACACACACACACACACACACACACACACACACACACACACAGGACAAGCCAAAGACTGATCCAGCATCAGCATCAAATAAAACCCATTGCGTGTCATACTCAAACTTGACCTCACATCACATCACTGTCACACACCTCTCTCCCTCACTCTCACACACACATCACACATTTTGATATCTCAAACGTATCAGCCGTGATAATGTCTTAAACTTACACCCAACAATTATTAATAACACACACATCACTAATATTAACACACAGATGCAGACACCATACACACAAACATGCACAAACACAAGCACACATCACTAATGTTAACACACTAAATAAACACACACACAAACACAAAGATATCTCACACACATGCATGCACACACACAAACAAGTACACTCATACATCACACACATGCACACACATTATAACATCACAAATTGTAACACTCACACACTCACATCTCTGTCTCACACACCCTCACGCAGAAACACACACACCCATTAACAAGTCACATATCTTAAACATACTAACACACACTACTGTTAACACAGACTTACACACCACACACACACACTCATTATATTCAGTGACACAGACAGTGACATCACATTCAGGAACATCCTTAAACTTACACCGATAAATTATTCATAACACACATCACCAATATTAACACACAGACTCACACACCATACACACACACACACACACACACACACACACCATATACACAAACTCACACAAGCACATTTACTCGTCACACACAGACTGACACATCTACATGTCACACACCTCTCTCCCTCACTCTCTCTCACACACACACATCACATCACATCACTGTCACACACCTCTCTCCCTCACTCTCACACACACATCACACATTTTGATATCTCAAACGGGTCAGCCGTGATAATGTCTTAAACTTACACCCAACAATTATTAATCACACACAAATCACTAATATTTGAACACACCATACACACAAACATGCACAAACACAAGCACACATCACTAATGTTAACACACTAAATAAACACACACACAGAAACACACACACACACACACACACATACACACACACACACACACACACACACACACACACAAAAAAACACCTCTCACACACACGCACACACATGCATGCACACACAAACAAATACACTCGTACAATACACAAATGAGCACCTACATAAACACACATTATAACATCACAAATTATAACACTCACACACTCACATCTCTGTCTCACACACCCTCACGCAGAAACACACACATCCACTAACAAGTCACATGTCTTAGACATACTAACACACACATCACTAATGTTAACACACAGACTCACACACCACACACACACAAACACGCAAAAACACATTTACTCATCAGAGACAGACTGACACATTAACTAGTCACACACACACACACACACACACACACACACACACACACACATATTTAGGGCCCAAACTGATATTAGCCCAGTATGATGTGTGACGTTCTGTGTGCAAGTTCCGCGGTGCAACCGGGTGGCAATGACTTTTTCGAGGTTTTGACACACTCGAATAACACGCAGGTTGTGCGGTGCGCCCGGGGTGGGGACCGCGCCCGTTGCTTGGGCCCGTCATCGTTGCTTGCAACTTTAATTTTTTTTCTTTTTTTTAAAATTATTTTTCTTTCAATCATCCGGGCACTTTCGGGCCTCTTAACATACTCAAAAACTCACCAAAATTTGCACACAGACTGGAATCTGCGGCCAACAGGTCCTCAGTGGGGCTCGGCCCGGGGCGTCGCACACGCCCCGCACAGCGCCCCCTACAGAGTCTTGCCTTATAGCTCAGACACACTTGCACGTATACTTATAAAACTCGGTGTACATTTAGATCTCATCAAACTGAACAAGTTTCGCGCTGCATGTCATCAGGTCTAATCAACAGGAAGTGAGTTATTTTGAGTTGTTTGCAAAACGCACCCAATGGAATGTGATAAACTCCTCCTAGGAAATTTTTCCAATTCGCACCAAACCAGCTAAATATGATCTAAACAAGTTGCTGATGCAAAATTGCAGAGATCTTTTTGATACCTCGAACGGTTCGGCCGTGGCGACGCTTTAAAATTATGGCGAATAAAATGAAACAGGAAGTGGCTAATAACTTCTGTGTACATTAAGTTATGCACATGAAACTTTACAGGTATGTTAAGAGTAGGAAGATGATCCCATCAAATGACAATCATGAGTCTATGTCATAGCGCCACCAACTGGCAGCAGGAAGTGTGTCACTTTTGGAAATCAGTAATATTTTGTCCTTTACTTTCACCTGATTTGGTTCAAAATCAGTCAGAATAATGAAAAGACATGGGTCATTTGAAATCATGAAGGATTTTTTTCTAATTTGAATCGTGTTGCTATGGTGACGATTTAACTCAAGAAAAAATCGAAGAAAATTATTCTTCTCATATCTTACGAGTGGAAAGACCTACGGTTCCAAAATTGTATGGGTGTAGACTCTCACTGATTGTGAGGAAGCCCTGAGAGCCTGGAGCCCGGGCGTGCCACAGGGCCTGTACAGCGCCCCCTGGAACTTTGTAAAGTTTAAGCTGCATAACTCATATCCACTTTCACATATATGAATGAGACCCAGTATAAATTTAGATCTCATTGAGGTGAACAACTTGCATACCGCATGTCATGGAATCCGCTGAACAGGAAGTCGGTTATTTTGCGTTGTTTGAAAAACGCACCCATTGGAATGTGATATACTACTCTTACAGGATTCATATGTTTTTGACCAAACAGGGTCTAATATAATCTCAAGACATTGAGGATATAATATTGTGAAGGGCTGGTTGATATCTTAAACGGGTCGGCCGTGGCGAGCCCTTAAACCTACGGCGAATAACAGGAAACAGGAAGTGGCTAATAACTTCTGTACAAATTGAGTGACATTCATCAAACCTCAGCAGTAGGTTAAGAGAAGAGTCCTGCTCACAGTGACATGGGTCCCGTGAGTCTCAGTCATAGCGCCACCAACTGGCAGCAGAAAGTGTCTACTTTCAGAAATTAAATTCTTTTGTGGCTAATTTTCAGCAAATTGGCTTCAAAATCAGGCACAATAATTGGAAGACACGGCTGATGACACACTGTAAAGGACTTTTTGATACGTTGAATAGTGTTGCTATGGCAACATATCATTTGGAGCAAACATAAGATACTTATATCCACCAAGTGGAAAGTCCTAATGTGCCCAAACATTTTATGTAGAAAGAACAACTGCTTCTGAGTAGATTCCTTGAGTTTCATGTTTTTGTGACGCTCATACAGCTCCCAACATTTTTTTTACAGTATATTTATCATCCTTGTCCTGAACTTTCTGTACTGACTCCTGCAGTAATAAAATATGTCCAGTAGATGGCAGTAGTAGGCAGGTATTCTGCAGTCAGGTCTTTCCCCTTCTCCTTTACTATGGCTTCATGTTTACAATTTAAATATATGCAGAAATCATAAAAAATAAACAATACAAACATTTAAATTGCCAACTGTACAACATTGAGTCTGGTGGACAAGCGCGGCGATATACACACCAGACCACACATTCTAAACACACACACACACTCTACACATCGGTCATGTACACATCCCGACAAATACACAATATGAACACACTAACTATCCTACATGCACACACACACACACACACACACACACACATCACAAGCACACGTCACTAATGTGACCTGACTAAATAAAAATCAATATATCATGAAAAAGGAAAAAGATCCTTAGGAAAACAAGAGGCTCCTGCGCATCTATAGCACACATCTCTCACAACAGACACACACTCACACTCATCATATTCAGTGACACGGACAGTGACATCACATTCAGGAACATCCTTAAACTTACACCGAAACATTATTAATAACACACATCACTAATGTTAACACAGACTCACACACCATACACACAAACAACCACACACACACACACACACACACACACACACACACACACACACACTCCATATACACAAACACAAGCACATTTACTCGTCACACACAGACTGACACATCTACATCTCACACACCTCTGTCCCTCACTCTCACACACACTAAACCTCCCACACACTAAACCTCCCACACACACATGCACACACACACACGCACACACACACACACACACACACACACACAAATCACATCACATCACATCACTGTCACACACCTCTCTCCCTCACTCTCACACACACATCACACATGTTGATATCTCAAACGGGTCAGCCGTGATAATGTCTTAAACTTACACCGAACAATTATTAATCACACACAAATCACTAATATTTGAACACACCATACACACAAACATACACAAGCACACATCACTAATGTTAACACACTAAATAAACACACACACACACACACACACACACAAACACATCTCACACACACGCACACACATGCATGCACACACAAACAAATACACTCGTACATCACACAAATGAGCACCTACATACTCACACATTATAACATCACAAATTATAACACTCACACACTCACATCTCTGTCTCACGCAGAAACACACACATCCACTAACAAGTCACATGTCTTGGACATACTAACACACACATCACTAATGTTAACACACAGATTCACACACCACACACACACAAACACACAAAAACACATTTACTCATCAGAGACAGACTGACACATTAACTAGTCACACACACACACACACACAAATATTTAGGGCCCAAACTGATATTAGCCCAGTATGATGTGTGACGTTCTGTGTGCAAGTTCTGCGGTGCAACCGGGTGCCAATGACTTTTTTGAGGTTTTGACACACTCGAATAACACGCAGGTTGTGCGGTGCGCCCGGGGTGGGGACCGCGCCCGTTGCTTGGGCCCGTCATCGTTGCTTGCAACTTTAATTTATTTTATTTTTAATTTTTTTTATTATTTTTCTTTCAATCATCCGGGTACTTTCGGCCCTCTTAACATACTCAAAAACTCACCAAAATTTGCACACAGATTGGAATCTGCGGCCAACAGGTCCTCAGTGGGGCTCGGCCCGGGGCGTCGCACACGCCCCGCACAGCGCCCCCTACAGAGTCTTGCCTTATAGCTCAGACACACTTGCACGTATACTTATAAATCTCGGTGAACATTTAGATCTCATCAAACTGAACAAGTTTCGCGCTGCATGTCATCAGGTCTAATCAACAGGAAGTGAGTTATTTTGAGTTGTTTGCAAAACGCACCCAATGGAATGTGATAAACTCCTCCTAGGAAAATTTTCCAATTCGCACCAAACCAGCTAAATATGATCTAAACAAGTTGCCGATGCAAAATTGCAGAGATCTTTTTGATACCTCGAACGGTTCGGCCGTGGCGACGCTTTAAAATTATGGCGAATAAAATGAAACAGGAAGTGGCTAATAACTTCTGTGTACATTAAGTTAGGCACATGAAACTTTACAGGTATGTTAAGAGTAGGAAGCTGATCACATCATATGACAACCATGAGTCTATGTCATAGCGCCACCAAGTGGCAGCAGGAAGTGTGTCACTTTTGGAAATCAGTAATATTTTGTCCTTTACTTTCACCTGATTTGGTTCAAAATCAGTCAGAATAATGAAAAGACATGGGTCATTTGAAATCATGAAGGATTTTTTTCTAATTTGAATCGTGTTGCTATGGTGACGATTTAACTCAAGAAAAAATCGAAGAAAATTATTCTTCTCATATCTTACGAGTGGAAAGACCTACGGTTCCAAAATTGTATGGGTGTAGACTCTCACTGATTGTGAGGAAGCCCTGAGAGCCTGGAGCCCAGGTGTGCCACAGGGCCTGTACAGCGCCCCCTGGAACTTTGTAAAGTTTAAGCTGCATAACTCATATCCACTTTCACATATATGAATGAGACCCAGTATAAATTTAGATCTCATTGAGGTGAACAACTTGCATACCCCATGTCATGGAATCAGCTGAACAGGAAGTCGGTTATTTTGCGTTGTTTGAAAAACGCACCCATTGGAATGTGATATACTACTCTTACAGGATTCATATGTTTTTGACCAAACAGGGTCTAATATAATCTCAAGACATTGAGGATCTAATATTGTGAACGGCTGGTTGATATCTTAAACGGGTCGGCCGTGGCGAGCCCTTAAACCTATGGCGAATAACAGGAAACAGGAAGTGGCTAATAACTTCTGTATAAATTGAGTGACATTCATCAAACCTCAGCAGTAGGTTAAGAGAAGAGTCCTGCTCACAGTGACATGGGTCCCGTGAGTCTCAGTCATAGCGCCACCAACTGGCAGCAGAAAGTGTCTACTTTCAGAAATTAAATTCTTTTGTGGCTAATTTTCAGCAAATTGGCTTCAAAATCAGGCACAATAATTGGAAGACACGGCTGATGTCACACTGTAAAGGACTTTTTGATACGTTGAATAGTGTTGATATGGCAACATATCATTTGGAGCAAACATAAGATACTTATATCCACCAAGTGGAATGTCCTAATGTTCCCAAACATTTTATGTAGAAAGAACAACTGCTTCTGAGTAGATTTCTTGAGTTTCATGTTTTTGTGATGCTCACACAGCTCCCAACATTTTTTTACAGTATATTTATCAGTCTTGGCCTGAACTGTGTCCACTCACTCCTGCAGTAATAAAATATGTCCAGTAGATGGCAGTAGTAGGCAGGTATTCTGCAGTCAGCTCTTTCCTCTTCTCCTTTACTATGGCTTCATGTTTACAATTTAAACATATGCAGAAATGATAAAAAATAAACAATACAAACATTTAAATTGCCCACTGTACAACATACACACACACACACACACACACACACACACACATTATATGTGACATCACATCCAGGAACATCCTTAAACTTACACCGATAAATTATTTATAACACACATCACCAATATTAACACACAGACTCACACCCCATACACACACACACACACACACATACACATCACATCACATCACTGTCACACCCCTCTCTCCCTCACTCTCACACACACATCACACATTTTGATATCTCAAACGGGTCAGCCGTGATAATGTCTTAAACTTACACCCAACAATTATTAATAACACACACATCACTAATATTAACACACAGACTCACACACCACACACACACACACACACACACACACACACATGCACATAAATATTCATATACATGCACAGTAGAGACATTAGAGATTAGATGCTGAGTCCCATTTGCCATCAGTGGACATTCTTATAATCTCTTTCATGAGAAACATACTGTCACGTCTGTCCTTTTGCCATTCCCCTATAAGTTGCCTTCAAAATCAGGCACAATAATTGGAAGACATGGCTGATGTTAAACTGTAAAGGACTTTTTGCTGCGCTGAAAAGTGTTGCTATGGCAAGGTAAAAAATTAAGGAAAACTTTGATACTCATATCCAACAAGTGGAAAGTCCTAATGTCTCCAAACATTTTACATAGAAGGAACTACTGGTTCTGAGTACATTTCTTGAGTTTCTCGATTTTGTTATGCTCATACGCCTCCCAACAATATTTTATGTTTATTAACTCATTGTTTTAAAAAAGTGTATAAACTAACTCCTGCAGCACTAAACTATGGCCACTAGATGGAGGTATCACACCACACATCCCACACACACGAAGAGACGCACACAGACACACGTGACCTCCCCCTCCCTCACAGATTTGAGTTTTGGTGAAGCGGACTGACACAAACGCTGCCGCTGAATAGTTGTTTATGGACTGTTTAATTGTTTACAAATCGCCCTTTGGACCAAGTTTTGTGCGTGAATTCAACAGTAAGTGTGAAGTCTTTAACTATATTAACAATGGACATTTTATCTGTTCCGGTAACAAGTTATTATGCCCGCGAGGTCGCGATATATATATATTTACATGTGTGTGTGTGTGTGTGTGTGTGTGTATTCTTAGTAAGTATGCCTAGAATCAATATGTTATTGTGACTGTCACTATTATCTTTTGCTGTTGTTATTTCGTGTTATAAACACACACACATTTGAAACACGGCCCGTAGCTTTAAGGGCCACGGCGAATAACAGGAAACATGAAGTGGCTAATAACTTCTGTCTAAATTGAGTGACATTCATCAAACCTCAGCAGTAGGTTAAGAGAAGAGTCCTGCTCACACTGACATGGGTCCCGTGAGTCTCAGTCATAGCGCCACCAACTGGCAGCAGAAAGTGTCTACTTTCAGAAATTAAATTCTTTTGTGGCTAATTTTCAGCAAATTGGCTTCAAAATCAGGCACAATAATTGGAAGACACGGCTGATGTCACACTGTAAAGGACTTTTTGATACGTTGAATAGTATTGCTATGGCAACATATCATTTTGAGCAAATATAAGATACTTATATCCACCAAGTGGAAAGTCCTAATGTTCCCAAACATTTTATGTAGAAAGAACAACTGGTTCTGAGTAGATTTCTTCAGTTTCATGTTTTTGTGATGCTCATACAGCTCCCAACCATTTTTTACAGTATATTTATCAGCCTTGGCCTGAACTGTCTCCACTGACTCCGGCAGTAATAAAATATGTCCAGTAGATGGCAGTAGTAGGCAGGTATTCTGCAGTCAGGTCTTTCTTCTCCTTTACTATGGCTTCATGTTTACAATTTAAACATATGCAGAAATTATAAAAAATGAACAATACAAACATTTAAATTGCCCACTGTACAACATACACACACATTATATGTGACATCACATCCAGGAACATCCTTAAACTTACACCGATAAATTATTTATAACACACATCACTAATGTTAACACACAGACTCACACACCATTAATCCACAAACACACACACACACACACTCCATATACACAAACACGCACAAATACAAGCACATTTACTCATCACACACAGACTGACACATCTACATGTCACACACCTCTCTCCCTCACTCTCACACACACACATCACATCACATCACATCACACATTTTGATATCTCAAACGGGTCAGCCGTGATAATGTCTTAAACTTACACCGAACAATTATTAATCACACACAAATCACTAATATTTGAACACACCATACACACAAACATGCACAAACACAAGCACACATCCCTAATGTTAACACACTAAAGAAACACACACACAAACACACACACACACACAAACACATCTCACACACACGCACACACATGCATGCACACACAAACAAATACACTCGTACATCACACAAATGAGCACCTACATACACACACATTATAACATCACAAATTATAACACTCACACACTCACATCTCTGTCTCACACACCCTCACGCAGAAACACACACATCCACTAACAAGTCACATGTCTTAGACATACTAACACACACATCACTAATGTTAACACACAGACTCACACACCACACACACACAAACACGCAAAAACACATTTACTCATCAGAGACAGACTGACACATTAACTAGTCTCACACACACACACACACACACAAATATTTAGGGCTCAAACTGATATTAGCCCAGTATAGTGTGTGACGTTCTGTGTGCAAGTCCCGCGTTGCAACCGGGTGCCGATGACTTTTTCGAGGTTTTGACACACTCGAATAGCACGCAGGTTGTGCGGTGCGCCCGGGGTGGGGACCGCGCCCGTTGCTTGGGCCCGTCATCGTTGCTTGCAACTTTAATTATTATTTTTTTTTTTATTATTTTTCTTTCAATCATCCGGGCACTTTCGGGCCTCTTAACATACTCAAAAACTCACCAAAATTTGCACACAGACTGGAATCTGCGGCCAACAGGTCCTCAGTGGGGCTCGGCCCGGGGCGTCGCACACGCCCCGCGCAGCGCCCCCTACAGTGTCTTGCCTTATAGCTCAGACACACTTGCACGTATACTTATAAAACTCGGTGAACATTTAGATCTCATCAAACTGAACAAGTTTCGCGCTGCATGTCATCAGGTCTAATCAACAGGAAGTGAGTTATTTTGAGTTGTTTGCAAAACGCACCCAATGGAATGTGATAAACTCCTCCTAGGAACTTTTTACAATTCGCACCAAACCAGCTAAATATGATCTAAACAAGTTGCCGATGCAAAATTGCAGAGATCTTTTTGATACCTCAAACGGTTCGGCCGTGGCGACGCTTTAAAATTATGGCGAATAAAATGAAACAGGAAGTGGCTAATAACTTCTGTGTACATTAAGTTATGCACATGAAACTTTACAGGTATGTTAAGAGTAGGAAGGTGATCACATCATATGACAATCATGAGTCTATGTCATAGCGCCACCAAGTGGCAGCAGGAAGTGTGTCACTTTTTGAAATCAGTAATATTTTGTCCTTTACTTTCACCTGATTTGGTTCAAAATCAGTCAGAATAATGAAAAGACATGGGTCCTTTGAAATCATGAAGGATTTTTTTCTAATTTGAATCGCGTTGCTATGGTGACGATTTAACTCAAGAAAAAATCGAAGAAAATTATTCTTCTCATATCTTACAAGTGGAAAGACCTACGGTTCCAAAATTGTATGGGTGTAGACTCTCACTGATTGTGAGGAAGCCCTGAGAGCCTGGAGCCCGGGCGTGCCACAGGGCCTGTACAGCGCCCCCTGGAACTTTGTAAAGTTTAAGCTGCATAACTCATATCCACTTTCACATATATGAATGAGACCCAGTATAAATTTAGATCTCATTGAGGTGAACAACTTGCATAACCCATGTCATGGAATCCGCTGAACAGGAAGTCGGTTATTTTGCGTTGTTTGATAAACGCACCCATTGGAATGTGATATACTACTCTTACAGGATTCATATGTTTTTGACCAAACAGGGTCGAATATAATCTCAAGACATTGAGGATCTAATATTGTGAACGGCTGGTTGATATCTTAAACGGGTCGGCCGTGGCGAGCCCTTAAAAATACGGCGAATAACAGGAAACAGGAAGTGGCTAATAACTTCTGTATAAATTGAGTGACATTCATCAAATCTCAGCAGTAGGTTAAGAGAAGAGTCCTGCTCACAGTGACATGGGTCCCGTGAGTCTCAGTCATAGCGCCACCAACTGGCAGCAGAAAGTGTCTACTTTCAGAAATTAAATTCTTTTGTGGTTAATTTTCAGCAAATTGGCTTCAAAATCAGGCACAATAATTGGAAGACACGGCTGATGTCACACTGTAAAGGACTTTTTGATACGTTGAATAGTGTTGCTATGGCAAGGTAAAATTTTAAGGAAAACTAGGATACTCATATCCAACAAGTGGAAAGTCCTAATGTCTCCAAACATTTTACATAGAAGGTACAACTGGTTCAGAGTAAATTTCTTGAGTTTCACGATTTTGTTATGCTCATACGCCTCCCAACAATATTTTGTTTATTAACTAATTGCTTTAAATTGCATAAACTAACTCCTGCAGTACTAAACTATGGCCACTAGATGGAGGTATCACACCACACATCCCACACTCACGAAGAGACACAGACACACGTGACCTCCCCCTCCCTCACAGATTTGAGTTTTGGTGAAGCGGACTGACACAAACGCTGCCGCTGAATAGTTGTTTATGGACTGTTTAATTGTTTACAAATCGCCCTTTGGATCAAGTTTTGTGCGTGAATTCAACAGTAAGTGTGAAGTCTTTAACTATATTAACAATGGACATTTTATCTGTTCCGGTAACAAGTTATTATGCCCGCGAGGTCGCGATATATATATATATATATATATATATATATATATATATATATATATATATATATATATATTTACATGTGTGTGTGTGTGTATTCTTAGTAAGTATGCCTAGAATCAATATGTTATTGTGACTGTCACTATTATCTTTTGCTGTTGTTATTTCGTGTTATAAACACACACACATTTGAAACACGGCCCGTAGCTTTAAGGGCCACGGCGAATAACAGGAAACAGGAAGTGGCTAATAACTTCTGTCTTAATTGAGTGACGTTCATCAAACCTCAGCAGTAGGTTAAGAGAAGAGTCCTGCTCACAGTGACATGGGTCCCGTGAGTCTCAGTCATAGCGCCACCAACTGGCAGCAGAAAGTGTCTACTTTCAGAAATTAAATTCTTTTGTGGCTAATTTTCAGCAAATTGGCTTCAAAATCAGGCACAATAATTGGAAGACACGGCTGATGACACACTGTAAAGGACTTTTTGATACGTTGAATAGTGTTGCTATGGCAACATATCATTTGGAGCAAACATAAGATACTTATATCCACCAAGTGGAAAGTCCTAATGTGCCCAAACATTTTATGTAGAAAGAACAACTGCTTCTGAGTAGATTCCTTGAGTTTCATGTTTTTGTGACGCTCATACAGCTCCCAACAATTTTTTTACAGTATATTTATCATCCTTGTCCTGAACTTTCTGTACTGACTCCTGCAGTAATAAAATATGTCCAGTAGATGGCAGTAGTAGGCAGGTATTCTGCAGTCAGGTCTTTCCCCTTCTCCTTTACTATGGCTTCATGTTTACAATTTAAATATATGCAGAAATCATAAAAAATAAACAATACAAACATTTAAATTGCCAACTGTACAACATTGAGTCTGGTGGACAAGCGCGGCGATATACACACCAGACCACACATTCTAAACACACACACACACTCTACACATCGGTCATGTACACATCCCGACAAATACACAATATGAACACACTAACTATCCTACATGCACACACACACACACACACACACACACACACACACATCACAAGCACACGTCACTAATGTGACCTGACTAAATAAAAATCAATATATCATGAAAAAGGAAAAAGATCCTTAGGAAAACAAGAGGCTCCTGCGCATCTATAGCACACATCTCTCACGACAGACACACACTCACACTCATCATATTCAGTGACACGGACAGTGACATCACATTCAGGAACATCCTTAAACTTACACCGAAACATTATTAATAACACACATCACTAATGTTAACACAGACTCACACACCATACACACAAACAACCACACACACACACACACACACACACACACACTCCATATACACAAACACAAGCACATTTACTCGTCACACACAGACTGACACATCTACATCTCACACACCTCTGTCCCTCACTCTCACACACACTAAACCTCCCACACACTAAACCTCCCACACACACATGCACACACACACACGCACACACACACACACACACAAATCACATCACATCACATCACTGTCACACACCTCTCTCCCTCACTCTCACACACACATCACACATGTTGATATCTCAAACGGGTCAGCCGTGATAATGTCTTAAACTTACACCGAACAATTATTAATCACACACAAATCACTAATATTTGAACACACCATACACACAAACATACACAAGCACACATCACTAATGTTAACACACTAAATAAACACACACACACACACACACACACACACACACACACACACACACACACACAAACACATCTCACACACACGCACACACATGCATGCACACACAAACAAATACACTCGTACATCACACAAATGAGCACCTACATACTCACATTATAACATCACAAATTATAACACTCACACACTCACATCTCTGTCTCACACACCCTCACGCAGAAACACACACATCCACTAACAAGTCACATGTCTTAGACATACTAACACACACATCACTAATGTTAACACACAGATTCACACACCACACACACACAAACACACAAAAACACATTTACTCATCAGAGACAGACTGACACATTAACTAGTCACACACACACACACACACACACACACACACACACACACACACACACACACACACACAAATATTTGGGCCCAAACTGATATTAGCCCAGTATGATGTGTGACGTTCTGTGTGCAAGTTCTGCGGTGCAACCGGGTGCCAATGACTTTTTTGAGGTTTTGACACACTCGAATAACACGCAGGTTGTGCGGTGCGCCCGGGGTGGGGACCGCGCCCGTTGCTTGGGCCCGTCATCGTTGCTTGCAACTTTAATTATTTTTTTTTTTTTTTTTTTTTTTTTTTTTAATTATTTTTCTTTCAATCATCCGGGCACTTTCGGGCCTCTTAACATACTCAAAAACTCACCAAAATTTGCACACAGACTGGAATCTGCGGCCAACAGGTCCTCAGTGGGGCTCGGCCCGGGGCGTCGCACACGCCCCGCACAGCGCCCCCTACAGAGTCTTGCCTTATAGCTCAGACACACTTGCACGTATACTTATAAAACTCGGTGAACATTTAGATCTCATCAAACTGAACAAGTTTCGCGCTGCATGTCATCAGGTCTAATCAACAGGAAGTGAGTTATTTTGAGTTGTTTGCAAAACGCACCCAATGGAATGTGATAAACTCCTCCTAGAGAATTTATACAATTCCCACCAAACCAGCTAAATATGATCTAAACAAGTTGCCGATGCAAAATTGCAGAGATCTTTTTGATACCTCGAACGGTTCGGCCGTGGCGACGCTTTAAAATCATGGCGAATAAAATGAAACAGGAAGTGGCTAATAACTTCTGTGTACATTAAGTTAGGCACATGAAACTTTACAGGTATGTTAAGAGTAGGAAGCTGATCACATCATATGACAATCATGAGTCTATGTCATAGCGCCACCAAGTGGCAGCAGGAAGTGTGTCACTTTTGGAAATCAGTAATATTTTGTCCTTTACTTTCACTTGATTTGGTTCAAAATCAGTCAGAATAATGAAAAGACATGGGTCATTTGAAATCATGAAGGATTTTTTTCTAATTTGAATCGTGTTGCTATGGTGACGATTTAACTCAAGAAAAAGTCGAAGAAAATTATTCTTCTGATATCTTACGAGTGGAAAGACCTACGGTTCCAAAATTTTATGGGTGTAGACTCTCACTGATTGTGAGGAAGCCCTGAGAGCCTGGAGCCCGGGCGTGCCACAGGGCCTGTACAGCGCCCCCTGGAACTTTGTAAAGTTTAAGCTGCATAACTCATATCCACTTTCACATATATGAATGAGACCCAGTATAAATTTAGATCTCATTGAGGTGAACAACTTGCATACCCCATGTCATGGAATCCGCTGAACAGGAAGTCGGTTATTTTGCGTTGTTTGAAAAACGCACCCATTGGAATGTGATATACTACTCTTACAGGATTCATAAGTTTTTGACCAAACAGGGTCTAATATAATCTCAAGACATTGAGGATCTAATATTGTGAAGGGCTGGTTGATATCTTAAACGGGTCGGCCGGGGCGAGCCCTTAAACCTATGGCGAATAACAGGAAACAGGAAGTGGCTAATAACTTCTGTCTAAATTGTGTGACGTTCATCAAACCTCAGCAGTAGGTTATTAGAAGAATCCTGCTCACAGTGACATGGGTCCCGTGAGTCTCAGTCATAGCGCCACCAACTGGCAGCAGAAAGTGTCTACTTTCAGAAATTAAATTCTTTTGTGGCTAATTTTCAGCAAATTGGCTTCAAAATCAGGCACAATAATTGGAAGACACGGCTGATGTCACACTGTAAAGGACTTTTTGATACGTTGAATAGTATTGCTATGGCAACATATAATTTTGAGCAAATATAAGATACCTATATCCACCAAGTGGAAAGTCCTAATCTTCCCAAACATTTTATGTAGAAAGAACAACTGGTTCTGAGTAGATTTCTTGAGTTTCATGTTTTTGTGATGCTCATACAGCTCCCAACAATTTTTACAGTATATTTATCAGCCTTGGTCTAAATTTTCTGCACTGACTCCTGCAGTAATAAAATATGTCCAGTAGATGGCAGTAGTAGGCAGGTATTCTGCAATCAGGTCTTTCCCCTTTTCCTTTACTATGGCTTCATCTTTACAATTTAAAGATATGCAGAAATGATAGAAAATAAACAATACAAACATTTAAATTGCCCACTGTACAACATACACACACACACACACACACACACACATTATATGTGACATCACATTCAGGAACATCCTTAAACTTACACCGATAAATTATTTATAACACACATCACCAATATTAACACACAGACTCACACACCATAAACACACACACACACACACCATATACACAAACTCGCACAAACACAAGCACATTTACTCGTCACACACAGACTGACACATCTACATGTCACACACCTCTCTCCCTCACTCTCACACACACACACACACACACACACACACACACACACACACACACACACACACACACACACACACACACACACAGGACAAGCCAAAGACTGATCCAGCATCAGCATCAAATAAAACCCATTGCGTGTCATACTCAAACTTGACCTCACATCACATCACTGTCACACACCTCTCTCCCTCACTCTCACACACACATCACACATTTTGATATCTCAAACGTATCAGCCGTGATAATGTCTTAAACTTACACCCAACAATTATTAATAACACACACATCACTAATATTAACACACAGATGCAGACACCATACACACAAACATGCACAAACACAAGCACACATCACTAATGTTAACACACTAAATAAACACACACACAAACACAAAGATATCTCACACACATGCATGCACACACACAAACAAGTACACTCGTACATCACACACATGCACACACATTATAACATCACAAATTGTAACACTCACACACTCACATCTCTGTCTCACACACCCTCACGCAGAAACACACACACCCATTAACAAGTCACATATCTTAAACATACTAACACACACTACTGTTAACACAGACTTACACACCACACACACACACTCATTATATTCAGTGACACAGACAGTGACATCACATTCAGGAACATCCTTAAACTTACACCGATAAATTATTCATAACACACATCACCAATATTAACACACAGACTCACACACCATACACACACACACACACACACACACACACACACACACCATATACACAAACTCACACAAGCACATTTACTCGTCACACACAGACTGACACATCTACATGTCACACACCTCTCTCCCTGACTCTCTCTCACACACACACACACACACACACACATCACATCACATCACTGTCACACACCTCTCTCCCTCACTCTCACACACACATCACACATTTTGATATCTCAAACGGGTCAGCCGTGATAATGTCTTAAACTTACACCCAACAATTATTAATCACACACAAATCACTAATATTTGAACACACCATACACACAAACATGCACAAACACAAGCACACATCCCTAATGTTAACACACTAAATAAACACACACACAGAAACACACACACACACACACACACACACAAAAACACCTCTCACACACACGCACACACATGCATGCACACACAAACAAATACACTCGTACAATACACAAATGAGCACCTACATACTCACACATTATAACATCACAAATTATAACACTCACACACTCACATCTCTGTCTCACACACCCTCACGCAGAAACACACACATCCACTAACAAGTCACATGTCTTAGACATACTAACACACCCATCACTAATGTTAACACACAGACTCACACACCACACACACACAAACACGCAAAAACACATTTACTCATCAGAGACAGACTGACACATTAACTAGTCACACACACACACACACACACACACACACACACACACACACACACACACACACACATATTTAGGGCCCAAACTGATATTAGCCCAGTATGATGTGTGACGTTCTGTGTGCAAGTTCCGCGGTGCAACCGGGTGCCAATGACTTTTTCGAGGTTTTGACACACTCGAATAACACGCAGGTTGTGCGGTGCGCCCGGGGTGGGGACCGCGCCCGTTGCTTGGGCCCGTCATCGTTGCTTGCAACTTTAATTTTTTTTTCTTTTTATTATTTTTCTTTCAATCATCCGGGCACTTTCGGGCCTCTTAACATACTCAAAAACTCACCAAAATTTGCACACAGATTGGAATCTGCGGCCAACAGGTCCTCAGTGGGGCTCGGCCCGGGGCGTCGCACACGCCCCGCACAGCGCCCCCTACAGAGTCTTGCCTTATAGCTCAGACACACTTGCACGTATACTTATAAAACTCGGTGAACATTTAGATCTCATCAAACTGAACAAGTTTCGCGCTGCATGTCATCAGGACTAATCAACAGGAAGTGAGTTATTTTGAGTTGTTTGCAAAACGCACCCAATGGAATTTGAAATACTCCTCCTAGGAACTTTTTACAATTCGCACCAAACCAGCTAAATATGATCTAAACAAGTTGCCGATGCAAAATTGCAGAGATCTTTTTGATACCTCGAACGGTTCGGCCGTGGCGACGCTTTAAAATTATGGCGAATAAAATGAAACAGGAAGTGGCTAATAACTTCTGTGTACATTAAGTTAGGCACATGAAACTTTACAGGTATGTTAAGAGTAGGAAGCTGATCACATCATATGACAATCATGAGTCTATGCCATAGCGCCACCAAGTGGCAGCAGGAAGTGTGTCACTTTTAGAAATCAGTAATATTTTGTCCTTTACTTTCACCTGATTTGGTTCAAAATCAGTCAGAATAATGAAAAGACATGGGTCATTTGAAATCATGATGGATTTTTTTCTAATTTGAATCGCGTTGCTATGGTGACGATTTAACTCAAGAAAAAATCGAAGAAAATTATTCTTCTCATATCTTACAAGTGGAAAGACCTACGGTTCCAAAATTGTATGGGTGTAGACTCTCACTGATTGTGAGGAAGCCCTGAGAGCCTGGAGCCCGGGCGTGCCACAGGGCCTGTACAGCGCCCCCTGGAACTTTGTAAAGTTTAAGCTGCATAACTCATATCCACTTTCACATATATGAATGAGACCCAGTATAAATTTAGATCTCATTGAGGTGAACAACTTGCATAACCCATGTCATGGAATCCGCTGAACAGGAAGTCGGTTATTTTGCTTTGTTTGAAAAACGCACCCATTGGAATGTGATATACTACTCTTACAGGATTCATATGTTTTTGACCAAACAGGGTCTAATATAATCTCAAGACATTGAGGATCTAATATTGTGAACGGCTGGTTGATATCTTAAACGGGTCGGCCGTGGCGAGCCCTTAAAAATACGGCGAATAACAGGAACCAGGAAGTGGCTAATAACTTCTGTATAAATTGAGTGACATTCATCAAACCTCAGCAGTAGGTTAAGAGAAGAGTCCTGCTCACAGTGACATGGGTCCCGTGAGTCTCAGTCATAGCGCCACCAACTGGCAGCAGAAAGTGTCTACTTTCAGAAATTAAATTCTTTTGTGGTTAATTTTCAGCAAATTGGCTTCAAAATCAGGCACAATAATTGGAAGACACGGCTGATGTCACACTGTAAAGGACTTTTTGATACGTTGAATAGTGTTGCTATGGCAAGGTAAAATTTTAAGGAAAACTAGGATACTCATATCCAACAAGTGGAAAGTCCTAATGTCTCCAAACATTTTACATAGAAGGTACAACTGGTTCTGAGTAAATCTCTTGAGTTTCACGATTTTTTTATGCTCATACGCCTCCCAACAATATTTTGTTTATTAACTAATTGCTTTAAATTGCATAAACTAACTCCTGCAGTACTAAACTATGGCCACTAGATGGAGGTATCACACCACACATCCCACACTCACGAAGAGACACAGACACACGTGACCTCCCCCTCCCTCACAGATTTGAGTTTTGGTGAAGCGGACTGACACAAACGCTGCCGCTGAATAGTTGTTTATGGACTGTTTAATTGTTTACAAATCGCCCTTTGGATCAAGTTTTGTGCGTGAATTCAACAGTAAGTGTGAAGTCTTTAACTATATTAACAATGGACATTTTATCTGTTCCGGTAACAAGTTATTATGCCCGCGAGGTCACGATATATATATATATATATTTACATGTGTGTGTGTGTGTGTGTGTGTGTGTATTCTTAGTAAGTATGCCTAGAATCAATATGTTATTGTGACTGTCACTATTATCTTTTGCTGTTGTTATTTCGTGTTATAAACACACACACATTTGAAACACGGCCCGTAGCTTTAAGGGCCACGGCGAATAACAGGAAACAGGAAGTGGCTAATAACTTCTGTCTTAATTGAGTGACGTTCATCAAACCTCAGCAGTAGGTTAAGAGAAGAGTCCTGCTCACAGTGACATGGGTCCCGTGAGTCTCAGTCATAGCGCCACCAACTGGCAGCAGAAAGTGTCTACTTTCAGAAATTAAATTCTTTTGTGGCTAATTTTCAGCAAATTGGCTTCAAAATCAGGCACAATAATTGGAAGACACGGCTGATGACACACTGTAAAGGACTTTTTGATACGTTGAATAGTGTTGCTATGGCAACATATCATTTGGAGCAAACATAAGATACTTATATCCACCAAGTGGAAAGTCCTAATGTGCCCAAACATTTTATGTAGAAAGAACAACTGCTTCTGAGTAGATTCCTTGAGTTTCATGTTTTTGTGACGCTCATACAGCTCCCAACAATTTTTTTACAGTATATTTATCATCCTTGTCCTGAACTTTCTGTACTGACTCCTGCAGTAATAAAATATGTCCAGTAGATGGCAGTAGTAGGCAGGTATTCTGCAGTCAGGTCTTTCCCCTTCTCCTTTACTATGGCTTCATGTTTACAATTTAAATATATGCAGAAATCATAAAAAATAAACAATACAAACATTTAAATTGCCAACTGTACAACATTGAGTCTGGTGGACAAGCGCGGCGATATACACACCAGACCACACATTCTAAACACACACACACACTCTACACATCGGTCATGTACACATCCCGACAAATACACAATATGAACACACTAACTATCCTACATGCACACACACACACACACACACACACACACACATCACAAGCACACGTCACTAATGTGACCTGACTAAATAAAAATCAATATATCATGAAAAAGGAAAAAGATCCTTAGGAAAACAAGAGGCTCCTGCGCATCTATAGCACACATCTCTCACGACAGACACACACTCACACTCATCATATTCAGTGACACGGACAGTGACATCACATTCAGGAACATCCTTAAACTTACACCGAAACATTATTAATAACACACATCACTAATGTTAACACAGACTCACACACCATACACACAAACAACCACACACACACACACACACACACACACACACACACACACTCCATATACACAAACACAAGCACATTTACTCGTCACACACAGACTGACACATCTACATCTCACACACCTCTGTCCCTCACTCTCACACACACTAAACCTCCCACACACTAAACCTCCCACACACACATGCACACACACACACGCACACACACACACACACAAATCACATCACATCACATCACTGTCACACACCTCTCTCCCTCACTCTCACACACACATCACACATGTTGATATCTCAAACGGGTCAGCCGTGATAATGTCTTAAACTTACACCGAACAATTATTAATCACACACAAATCACTAATATTTGAACACACCATACACACAAACATACACAAGCACACATCACTAATGTTAACACACTAAATAAACACACACACACACACACACACACACACACACAAACACATCTCACACACACGCACACACATGCATGCACACACAAACAAATACACTCGTACATCACACAAATGAGCACCTACATACTCACACATTATAACATCACAAATTATAACACTCACACACTCACATCTCTGTCTCACGCAGAAACACACACATCCACTAACAAGTCACATGTCTTGGACATACTAACACACACATCACTAATGTTAACACACAGATTCACACACCACACACACACAAACACACAAAAACACATTTACTCATCAGAGACAGACTGACACATTAACTAGTCACACACACACACACACACACACACACACACACACACACACACACACACACACACACAAATATTTAGGGCCCAAACTGATATTAGCCCAGTATGATGTGTGACGTTCTGTGTGCAAGTTCTGCGGTGCAACCGGGTGCCAATGACTTTTTTGAGGTTTTGACACACTCGAATAACACGCAGGTTGTGCGGTGCGCCCGGGGTGGGGACCGCGCCCGTTGCTTGGGCCCGTCATCGTTGCTTGCAACTTTAATTAGGGCCCAAGCACTGAGTGCGCAGGGCCCTCTTGTTTTCGTTAGGATTATTATTTTTTTTCTTTTTTTTAAAATTATTTTTCTTTCAATCATCCGGGCACTTTCGGGCCTCTTAACATACTCAAAAACTCACCAAAATTTGCACACAGACTGGAATCTGCGGCCAACAGGTCCTCAGTGGGGCTCGGCCCGGGGCGTCGCACACGCCCCGCACAGCGCCCCCTACAGAGTCTTGCCTTATAGCTCAGACACACTTGCACGTATACTTATAAAACTCGGTGTACATTTAGATCTCATCAAACTGAACAAGTTTCGCGCTGCATGTCATCAGGTCTAATCAACAGGAAGTGAGTTATTTTGAGTTGTTTGCAAAACGCACCCAATGGAATGTGATAAACTCCTCCTAGGAAATTTTTCCAATTCGCACCAAACCAGCTAAATATGATCTAAACAAGTTGCTGATGCAAAATTGCAGAGATCTTTTTGATACCTCGAACGGTTCGGCCGTGGCGACGCTTTAAAATTATGGCGAATAAAATGAAACAGGAAGTGGCTAATAACTTCTGTGTACATTAAGTTATGCACATGAAACTTTACAGGTATGTTAAGAGTAGGAAGATGATCCCATCAAATGACAATCATGAGTCTATGTCATAGCGCCACCAACTGGCAGCAGGAAGTGTGTCACTTTTGGAAATCAGTAATATTTTGTCCTTTACTTTCACCTGATTTGGTTCAAAATCAGTCAGAATAATGAAAAGACATGGGTCATTTGAAATCATGAAGGATTTTTTTCTAATTTGAATCGTGTTGCTATGGTGACGATTTAACTCAAGAAAAAATCGAAGAAAATTATTCTTCTCATATCTTACGAGTGGAAAGACCTACGGTTCCAAAATTGTATGGGTGTAGACTCTCACTGATTGTGAGGAAGCCCTGAGAGCCTGGAGCCCGGGCGTGCCACAGGGCCTGTACAGCGCCCCCTGGAACTTTGTAAAGTTTAAGCTGCATAACTCATATCCACTTTCACATATATGAATGAGACCCAGTATAAATTTAGATCTCATTGAGGTGAACAACTTGCATACCGCATGTCATGGAATCCGCTGAACAGGAAGTCGGTTATTTTGCGTTGTTTGAAAAACGCACCCATTGGAATGTGATATACTACTCTTACAGGATTCATATGTTTTTGACCAAACAGGGTCTAATATAATCTCAAGACATTGAGGATATAATATTGTGAAGGGCTGGTTGATATCTTAAACGGGTCGGCCGTGGCGAGCCCTTAAACCTACGGCGAATAACAGGAAACAGGAAGTGGCTAATAACTTCTGTACAAATTGAGTGACATTCATCAAACCTCAGCAGTAGGTTAAGAGAAGAGTCCTGCTCACAGTGACATGGGTCCCGTGAGTCTCAGTCATAGCGCCACCAACTGGCAGCAGAAAGTGTCTACTTTCAGAAATTAAATTCTTTTGTGGCTAATTTTCAGCAAATTGGCTTCAAAATCAGGCACAATAATTGGAAGACACGGCTGATGACACACTGTAAAGGACTTTTTGATACGTTGAATAGTGTTGCTATGGCAACATATCATTTGGAGCAAACATAAGATACTTATATCCACCAAGTGGAAAGTCCTAATGTGCCCAAACATTTTATGTAGAAAGAACAACTGCTTCTGAGTAGATTCCTTGAGTTTCATGTTTTTGTGACGCTCATACAGCTCCCAACATTTTTTTTACAGTATATTTATCATCCTTGTCCTGAACTTTCTGTACTGACTCCTGCAGTAATAAAATATGTCCAGTAGATGGCAGTAGTAGGCAGGTATTCTGCAGTCAGGTCTTTCCCCTTCTCCTTTACTATGGCTTCATGTTTACAATTTAAATATATGCAGAAATCATAAAAAATAAACAATACAAACATTTAAATTGCCAACTGTACAACATTGAGTCTGGTGGACAAGCGCGGCGATATACACACCAGACCACACATTCTAAACACACACACACACTCTACACATCGGTCATGTACACATCCCGACAAATACACAATATGAACACACTAACTATCCTACATGCACACACACACACACACACACACACACATCACAAGCACACGTCACTAATGTGACCTGACTAAATAAAAATCAATATATCATGAAAAAGGAAAAAGATCCTTAGGAAAACAAGAGGCTCCTGCGCATCTATAGCACACATCTCTCACAACAGACACACACTCACACTCATCATATTCAGTGACACGGACAGTGACATCACATTCAGGAACATCCTTAAACTTACACCGAAACATTATTAATAACACACATCACTAATGTTAACACAGACTCACACACCATACACACAAACAACCACACACACACACACACACACACACACACACACACACTCCATATACACAAACACAAGCACATTTACTCGTCACACACAGACTGACACATCTACATCTCACACACCTCTGTCCCTCACTCTCACACACACTAAACCTCCCACACACTAAACCTCCCACACACACATGCACACACACACACGCACACACACACACACACACACACACACAAATCACATCACATCACATCACTGTCACACACCTCTCTCCCTCACTCTCACACACACATCACACATGTTGATATCTCAAACGGGTCAGCCGTGATAATGTCTTAAACTTACACCGAACAATTATTAATCACACACAAATCACTAATATTTGAACACACCATACACACAAACATACACAAGCACACATCACTAATGTTAACACACTAAATAAACACACACACACACACACACACACACAAACACATCTCACACACACGCACACACATGCATGCACACACAAACAAATACACTCGTACATCACACAAATGAGCACCTACATACTCACACATTATAACATCACAAATTATAACACTCACACACTCACATCTCTGTCTCACGCAGAAACACACACATCCACTAACAAGTCACATGTCTTGGACATACTAACACACACATCACTAATGTTAACACACAGATTCACACACCACACACACACAAACACACAAAAACACATTTACTCATCAGAGACAGACTGACACATTAACTAGTCACACACACACACACACACAAATATTTAGGGCCCAAACTGATATTAGCCCAGTATGATGTGTGACGTTCTGTGTGCAAGTTCTGCGGTGCAACCGGGTGCCAATGACTTTTTTGAGGTTTTGACACACTCGAATAACACGCAGGTTGTGCGGTGCGCCCGGGGTGGGGACCGCGCCCGTTGCTTGGGCCCGTCATCGTTGCTTGCAACTTTAATTAGGGCCCAAGCACTGTAGTGCGCAGGGCCCTCTTGTTTTTCTACGGATTATTTATTAGGGCCCAAGCACTGAGTGCGCAGGGCCCTATTGTTTTCGTTAGGATTATTATTATTTTTTATTTTTTATTTATTTTTTTTTTTTTTTCTTTTTATTATTTTTCTTTCAATCATCCGGGCACTTTCGGGCCTCTTAACATACTCAAAAACTCACCAAAATTTGCACACAGATTGGAATCTGCGGCCAACAGGTCCTCAGTGGGGCTCGGCCCGGGGCGTCGCACACGCCCCACACAGCGCCCCCTACAGAGTCTTGCCTTATAGCTCAGACACACTTGCACATATACTTATAAAACTCGGTGAACATTTAGATCTCATCAAACTGAACAAGTTTCGCGCTGCATGTCATCAGGACTAATCAACAGGAAGTGAGTTATTTTGAGTTGTTTGCAAAACGCACCCAATGGAATTTGAAATACTCCTCCTAGGAACTTTTTACAATTCGCACCAAACCAGCTAAATATGATCTAAACAAGTTGCCGATGCAAAATTGCAGAGATCTTTTTGATACCTCGAACGGTTCGGCCGTGGCGACGCTTTAAAATTATGGCGAATAAAATGAAACAGGAAGTGGCTAATAACTTCTGTGTACATTAAGTTAGGCACATGAAAGTTTACAGGTATGTTAAGAGTAGGAAGCTGATCACATCATATGACAATCATGAGTCTATGTCATAGCGCCACCAAGTGGCAGCAGGAAGTGTGTCACTTTTGGAAATCAGTAATATTTTGTCCTTTACTTTCACCTGATTTGGTTCAAAATCAGTCAGAATAATGAAAAGACATGGGTCATTTGAAAACATGGAGGATTTTTTTTCTAATTTGAATCGTGTTGCTATGGTGACGATTTAACTCAAGAAAAAATCGAAGACAACTATTCTTCTCATATCTTACGAGTGGAAAGACCTACGGGTCCCAAATTGTATGGGTGTAGACTCTAACTGATTGTGAGGAATCCCTGAGAGCCTGGAGCCCGGGCGTGGCACAGGGCCTGTACAGCGCCCCCTGGAACTTTGTAAAGTTTCAGCTGCATAACTCATATCCACTTTCACATATATGAATGAGACCCAGTATAAATTTAGATCTCATTGAGATGAACAACTTGCATACCCCATGTCATGGAATCCGCTGAACAGGAAGTCAGTTATTTGGCGTTGTTTGAAAAACGCACCCATTGGAATGTGATCTACTACTCTTACAGGATTAATAGGTTTTTGACCAAACAGGGTCTAATATAATCTCAAGAGATTGAGGATCTAATATTGTGAAGGGCTGGTTGATATCTTAAACGGGTCGGCCGTGGCGAGCCCTTAAACCTATGGCGAATAACAGGAAACAGGAAGTGGCTAATAACTTCTGTATAAATTGAGTGACGTTCATCAAACCTCAGCAGTAGGTTAAGAGAAGAGTCCTGCTCACAGTGACATGGGTCCCATGAGTCTCAGTCATAGCGCCACCAACTGGCAGCAGAAAGTGTCTACTTTTAGAAATTAAATTCTTTTGTGACTAATTTTCAGCAAATTGGCTTCAACATCAGGCACAATAATTGGAAGACACGGCTGATGTCACACTGTAAAGGATTTTTTGATACGTTGAATAGTGTTGATATGGCAACATATCATTTGGAGCAAACATAAGATACTTATATCCACCAAGTGGAAAGTCCTAATGTGCCCAAACATTTTATGTAGAAAGAACAACTGCTTCTGAGTAGATTTCTTGAGTTTCATGTTTTTGTGATGCTCACACAGCTCCCAACAATTTTTACAGTATATTTATCAGCCTTGGTCTGAATTTTCTGTACTGACTCCTGCAGTAATAAAATATGTCCAGTAGATGGCAGTAGTAGGCAGGTATTCTGCAGTCAGGTCTTTCCCCTTCTCCTTTACTATGGCTTCATGTTTATTATTTAAACATATGCAGAAATCATAAAAAATAAACAATACAAACATTTAAATTGCCCACTGTGCAACATTCAGTCTGGTGGACAAGCGCGGCGATATACACACCAGACCACACATTCTACACATCGGTCATGTACACATCCCGACAAATACACAATATGAACACACTAACTATCCTACATGCACACACACACATCACAAGCACACGTCACTAATGGTACCTGACTAAATAAAAATCAATATATCATGAAAAAGGAAAAAGATCCTTAAACAAGAGGCTCCTGCGCACCTATAGTGTGTGGGTGAGTTTTTAATTGCAAATCAGTTTTGATATCTCAAATGTCTCAGCCGTACTAATGTCTTAAACTTACACAACGAAAAATGATTAATAACACACACATCACTAATGTCAACACACTAGAGGGTCCTGCACATCTATAGCACACATCTCTCACGACACACACACACTCACACACACACACACTCACTCATTATATTCAGTGACACGGACAGTGACATCACATTCAGGAACATCCTTAAACTTACACTGAAAAATTATTAATAACACACATCACTAATGTTCACACACAGACTCACACACCATACACACAAACACACACACACACTCCATATATATATATATATATATATATATAAATATTTTTTTTTTTTCTGTAATACAATTTATACATAGACCTTAATTCTATCATACAAGTTTCTATAGATCTGTATATATGTTTATATTGCACTGCTAACTTGCACTTCTGGTTAGATGCTAACTGCATTTCGTTGCCTTGTGACTGCGTGCAATGACAATAAAGTTGAATCTAATCTAATCTAATCTAATATACACAAACACGCACAAACACAAGCACATTTACTCGTCACACACAGACTGACACATCTACATCTCACACACCTCTGTCCCTCACTCTCACACACACTAAACCTCCCACACACACACACACACACACACACACACACACACACACACACACACACACACACACCCACACACACACAAATCACATCACATCACATCACATCACTGTCACACACATCTCTCCCTCACTCTCACACACACATCACATCACACATTTTGATCTCTCAAACGGGTCAGCAGTGATAATGTCTTAAACTTACACCGAACAATTATTAATCACACACAAATCACTAATATTTGAACACACCATACACACAAACATGCACAAACACAAGCACACATCACTAATGTTAACACACTAAATAAACACACACAAAGACACAAACACATCTCACACACACGCACACACATGCATGCACAAACACAAACAAATACACTCATACATCACACAAATGAGCACCTACATACACACACACATTATAACATCACAAATTATAACACTCACACACTCACATCTCTGTCTCACGCAGAAACACACACATCCACTAACAAGTCACATGTCTTGGACATACTAACACACACATCACTAATGATAACACACAGATTCACACACCACACACACACAAACACACAAAAACACATTTACTCATCAGAGACAGACTGACACATTAACTAGTCACACACACACACACACAAATATTTAGGGTCCAAACTGATATTAGCCCAGTATGATGTGTGACGTTCTGTGTGCAAGTTCTGCGGTGCAACCGGGTGCCAATGACTTTTTTGAGGTTTTGACACACTCGAATAACACGCAGGTTGTGCGGTGCGCCCGGGGTGGGGACCGCGCCCGTTGCTTGGGCCCGTCATCGTTGCTTGCAACTTTAATTTATTTATTTTTTTTAGGGCCCAAGCACTGAGTGCGCAGGGCCCTATTGTTTTCGTTAGGATTATTATTTTTTTTATTTTTTTTTTTTTTATTATTTTTTTTCCACACTTTTGGTACTTTTGGGGTCCTTAACATACTCAAAAACTCATCAAAATTTGCATCCAGATTGGAATCCGCGGCCATCAGGTCCTCAGTGGGGCTCGGCCCGGGGAGTCGCACACGCCCGTCACAGCGCCCCCTAGAAAATCGTGCCTCATAGCTCAGAGACACTTGCACGCACACTCAGAAAACTCCGTGTACATTTAGATCTCATCAAGCTGAACAAGTTTTGCAATGCATGTCATCAGGGCTAATCAACAGGAAGTGAGTTATTTTGAGGTCTTTGCAAAACGCACCCAATGGAATTTGAAATACTCCTCCTAGGAAATTTACAGAATTTCCACCAAACCAGGCAAATATGATCTAAACAAGTTGCCGATGCAAAATTGCAGAGATCTTTTTGATACCTCGAACGGTTCGGCCGTGGCGACGCTTTAAAATTATGGTGAATAAAATGAAACAGGAAGTGGCTAATAACTTCTGTGTACATTACGTTATGCATATGAAACTTTACAGGTGTGTTAAGAGTAGGAAGATGATCACATCAAATGACAATCATGAGTCTATGTCATAGCGCCACCAACTGGCAGCAGGAAGTGTGTCACTTTTGGAAATCAGTAATATTTTGTCCTTTACTTTCACCTGATTTGGTTCAAAATCAGTCAGAATAATGAAAAGACATGGATGATTTGAGACCATGAAGGATTTTTTTATAATTTGAATCGTCTTGTTATGGCGACGATTTATCTAGAGAAAAAACCTAAAATGAAGTGCAAAAAAATAAATCTTCTCATATCGTACGAGTGGAAAGACCTACGGTTCCAAACTTTTACGGCTATACACTGAAACTGATTATGAGTAAGGCCTGAGAGCCTGGAGACCGGGCGTGGCTCAGGGCCTGGACAGCGCCCCCTGGAACTTTGTAAAAAATTTAGCTGCATAATTCATATCCACTTTCACATATATGCATGAGACCCAGCAGAAATTTAGATCTCATTGAGATGAACAACTTGCATATCCCATACTGGAATCCGCTGAACAGGAAGTCAGTTATTTGGCGTTGATTGAAAAACGCACCCATTGGAATGTGATATACTACTCTTACAGGATTCATAGGTTTTTGACCAAACAGGGTCTAATATAATCTCAAGACATTGAGGATCTAATATTGTGAAGGGCTGGTTGATATCTCAAACGGGTCGGCCGTGGCGAGCCCTTAAACCTACGGCGAATAACAGGAAACAGGAAGTGGCTAATAACTTCTGTATAAATTGAGTGACATTCATCAAACCTCAGCAGTAGGTTAAGAGAAGAGTCCTGCTCACAGTGACATGGGTCCCGTGAGTCTCAGTCATAGCGCCACCAACTGGCAGCAGAAAGTGTCTACTTTCAGAAATTAAATTCTTTTGTGGCTAATTTTCAGCAAATTGGCTTCAAAATCAGGCACAATAATTGGAAGACACGGCTGATGTGACACTGTAAAGGACTTTTTGATACGTTGAATAGTATTGCTATGGCAACATATCATTTTGAGCAAATATAAGATACTTATATCCACCAAGTGGAAAATCATAATGTGCCCAAACATTTTAGGTAGAAAGAACAACTGCTTCTGAGTAGATTTCTTGAGTTTCATGTTTTTGTGATGCTCACACAGCTCCCAACAATTTTTACAGTATATTTATCAGCTTTGGCCTGAACTGTCTCCACTCAGTCCTGCAGTAATAAAATATGTCCAGTAGATGGCAGTAATAGGCAGGTATTCTGCAGTCAGGTCTTTCCCCTTCTCCTTTACTATGGCTTCATGTTTACAATTTAAAAATATTCAGAAATGATCAAAAATATACAATAGAAACATTTAAATTGCCCACTGTACAACATACACACACACACACACACACACACACACACACACACACACACACACATTATATGTGACATCACATTCAGGAACATCCTTAACCTTACACCGATAATTTATTTATAACACACATCACCAATATTAACACACAGACTCACACACCATACACACACACACACACACACACACACACACACACACACACACACACACCATATACACAAACTCGCACAAACACAAGCACATTTACTCGTCACACACATACTGACACATCTACATGTCACACACCTCTCTCCCTCACTCTCACACACACACACACACACACACACACACACACACACACACACACACACACACACTCATTATATTCAGTGACACAGACAGTGACATCACATTCAGGAACATCCTTAAACTTACACCGATAAATTATTTATCACACACATCACTAATGTTCACACACAGACTCACACACCATACACAAAAACATCTACAAACAAACACACACACACACACCATATACACAAACTCACACAAGCACATTTACTCGTCACACACAGACTGACACATCTACATGTAACACACCTCTCTCCCTCACTCTCTCTCTCTCTCACACACACACACACACACACACACACACACACACACACACACACACACACACAGGACAAGCCAAAGACTGATCCAGCATCAGCATCAAATAAATCCCATTGCGTGTCATACTCAAACTTGACCTCACATCACTGTCACTGTCACACACCTCTCTCCCTCACTCTCACACACACATCACACATTTTGATATCTCAAACGGGTCAGCCGTGATAATGTCTTAAACTTACACCCAACAATTATTAATAACACACACATCACTAATATTAACACACAGATGCAGACACCATACACACAAACATGCACAAACACAAGCACACATCTCTAATGTTAACACACTAAATAAACACACACACAAACACAAAGATATCTCACACACATGCATGCACACACACAAACAAGTACACTCATATGTCACACACATGCACACCTACATACACACACATTATAACATCACAAATTGTAACACTCACACACTCACATCTCTGTCTCACACACCCTCACGCAGAAACACACACACCCATTAACAAGTCACATATCTTAAACATACTAACACACACTACTGTTAACACAGACTTACACACCACACACACACACTCATTATATTCAGTGACACAGACAGTGACATCACATTCAGGAACATCCTTAAACTTACACCGATAAATTATTCATAACACACATCACCAATATTAACACACAGACTCACACACCATACACACACACACACACACACACCATATAAACAAACTCACACAAGCACATTTACTCGTCACACACAGACTGACACATCTACATGTCACACACCTCTCTCCCTGACTCTCTCTCTCACACACACACACACACACACACACACACATCACATCACATCACTGTCACACACCTCTCTCCCTCACTCTCACACACACATCACACATGTTGATATCTCAAACGGGTCAGCCGTGATAATGTCTTAAACTTACACCCAACAATTATTAATAACACACACATCACTAATATTAACACACAGATGCAGACACCATACTCACAAACATGCACAAACACAAGCACACATCACTAATGTTAACACACTAAATAAACACACACACAGAAACACACACACACACACACACACACACACAAAAAAACACCTCTCACACACACGCACACACATGCATGCACACACAAACAAATACACTCGTACAATACACAAATGAGCACCTACATAAACACACATTATAACATCACAAATTATAACACTCACACACTCACACACACACACACAAAAAAACACCTCTCACACACACGCACACACATGCATGCACACACAAACAAATACACTCGTACAATACACAAATGAGCACCTACATAAACACACATTATAACATCACAAATTATAACACTCACACACTCACATCTCTGTCTCACACACCCTCACGCAGAAACACACACATCCACTAACAAGTCACATGTCTTAGACATACTAACACACACATCACTAATGTTAACACACAGACTCACACACCACACACACACAAACACGCAAAAACACATTTACTCATCAGAGACAGACTGACACATTAACTAGTCACACACACACACACACACACACACACACACACACACACACACACACACACACACATATTTAGGGCCCAAACTGATATTAGCCCAGTATGATGTGTGACGTTCTGTGTGCAAGTTCCGCGGTGCAACCGGGTGCCAATGACTTTTTCGAGGTTTTGACACACTCGAATAACACGCAGGTTGTGCGGTGCGCCCGGGGTGGGGACCGCGCCCGTTGCTTGGGCCCGTCATCGTTGCTTGCAACTTTAATTTTTTATTATTTTTCTTTCAATCATCCGGGTACTTTTGGCCCTCTTAACATACTCAAAAACTCACCAAAATTTGCCCACAGATTGGAATCTGCGGCCAACAGGTCCTCAGTGGGGCTCGGCCCGGGGCGTCGCACACGCCCCGCACAGCGCCCCCTACAGAGTCTTGCCTTATAGCTCAGACACACTTGCACGTATACTTATAAAACTCGGTGTACATTTAGATCTCATCAAACTGAACAAGTTTCGCGCTGCATGTCATCAGGTCTAATCAACAGGAAGTGAGTTATTTTGAGTTGTTTGCAAAACGCACCCAATGGAATGTGATAAACTCCTCCTAGGAAATTTTTCCAATTCGCACCAAACCAGCTAAATATGATCTAAACAAGTTGCTGATGCAAAATTGCAGAGATCTTTTTGATACCTCGAACGGTTCGGCCGTGGCGACGCTTTAAAATTATGGCGAATAAAATGAAACAGGAAGTGGCTAATAACTTCTGTGTACATTAAGTTATGCACATGAAACTTTACAGGTATGTTAAGAGTACGAAGCTGATCACATCATATGACAACCATGAGTCTATGTCATAGCGCCACCAACTGGCAGCAGGAAGTGTGTCACTTTTGGAAATCAGTAATATTTTGTCCTTTACTTTCACCTGATTTGGTTCAAAATCAGTCAGAATAATGAAAAGACATGGGTCATTTGAAATCATGAAGGATTTTTTTCTAATTTGAATCGTGTTGCTACGGTGACGATTTAACTCAAGAAAAAATCGAAGAAAATTATTCTTCTGATATCTTACGAGTGGAAAGACCTACGGGTCCCAAATTGTATGGGTGTAGACTCTCACTGATTGTGAGGAAGCCCTGAGAGCCTGGAGCCCGGGCGTGCCACAGGGCCTGTACAGCGCCCCCTGGAACTTTGTAAAGTTTAAGCTGCATAACTCATATCCACTTTCACATATATGAATGAGACCCAGTATAAATTTAGATCTCATTGAGGTGAACAACTTGCATACCCCATGTCATGGAATCCGCTGAACAGGAAGTCGGTTATTTTGCGTTGTTTGAAAAACGCACCCATTGGAATGTGATATACTACTCTTACAGGATTCATATGTTTTTGACCAAACAGGGTCTAATATAATCTCAAGACATTGAGGATCTAATATTGTGAACGGCTGGTTGATATCTTAAACGGGTCGGCCGTGGCGAGCCCTTAAAAATACGGCGAATAACAGGAAACAGGAAGTGGCTAATAACTTCTGTATAAATTGAGTGACATTCATCAAACCTCAGCAGTAGGTTAAGAGAAGAGTCCTGCTCACAGTGACATGGGTCCCGTGAGTCTCAGTCATAGCGCCACCAACTGGCAGCAGAAAGTGTCTACTTTCAGAAATTAAATTCTTTTGTGGCTAATTTTCAGCAAATTGGTTTCAAAATCAGGCACAATAATTGGAAGACATGGCTGATGTCACCCTGTAAAGGACTTTTTGCTATGTTAAATAGTGTTGCTATGGCAAGGTAAAATTTTAAGGAAAACTAGGATACTCATATCCAACTAGTGGAAAGTCCTAATGTCTCCAAACATTTTACATAGAAGGTACACCTGGTTCTGAGTAAATTTCTTGAGTTTCACGATTTTGTTATGCTCATACGCCTCCCAACAATATTTTATGTTTATTAACTCATTGTTTTAAAAAAGTGTATAAGCTAACTCCTGCAGTACTAAACTATGGCCACTAGATGGAGGTATCACACCACACATCCCACACACACGGAGACGCACAGAGACACACGTGACCTCCCCCTCCCTCACAGATTTGAGTTTTGGTGAAGCGGACTGACACAAACGCTGCCGCTGAATAGTTGTTTATGTACTGTTGAATTGTTTACAAATCGCCCTTTGGACCAAGTTTTGTGCGTGAATGCAACAGTAAGTGTGAAGTCTTTAACTATATTAACAATGGACATTTTATCAGTTCCGGTAACAAGTTATTATGCCCGCGAGGTCGCGATATATATATATATATATATATATATATATTTACATGTGTGTGTGTGTGTGTGTGTGTGTGTGTGTGTATTCTTAGTAAGTATGCCTAGAATCAATATGTTATTGTGACTGTCACTATTATCTTTTGCTGTTGTTATTTCGTGTTATAAACACACACACATTTGAAACACGGCCCGTAGCTTTAAGGGCCACGGCGAATAACAGGAAACAGGAAGTGGCTAATAACTTCTGTCTTAATTGTGTGACGTTCATCAAACCTCAGCAGTAGGTTAAGAGAAGAGTCCTGCTCACAGTGACATGGGTCCCGTGAGTCTCAGTCATAGCGCCACCAACTGGCAGCAGAAAGTGTCTACTTTTAGAAATTAAATTCTTTTGTGGCTAATTTTCAGCTAATTGGCTTCAAAATCAGGCACAATAATTGGAAGACACGGCTGATGTCACACTGTAAAGGACTTTTTGATACGTTGAATAGTGTTGCTATGGCAACATATAATTTTGAGCAAATATAAGATACTTATATCCACCAAGTGGAAAGTCCTAATGTGCCCAAACATTTTAGGTAGAAAGAACAACTGCTTCTGAGTAGATTTCTTGAGTTTCATGTTTTTGTGATGCTCACACAGCTCCCAACAATTTTTACAGTATATTTATCAGCCTTGGTTTGAACTGTCTCCACTGACTCCTGCAGTAATAAAATATGTCCAGTAGATGGCAGTAGTAGGCAGGTATTCTGCAGTCAGGTCTTTCCCCTTCTCCTTTACTATGCCTTCATGTTTACAATTTAAACATATGCAGAAATTATTAAAAATAAACAATACAAACATTTAAATTGCCCACTGTGCAACATTCAGTCTGGTGGACAAGCGCGGCGATATACACACCAGACCACACATTCTAAACACACACACACACACACACACACACACACACACTCTACACATCGGTCATGTACACATCCCGACAAATACACAATATGAACACACTAACTATCCTACATGCACACACACACACACACATCACAAGCACACGTCACTAATGTTACCTGACTAAATAAAAATCAATATATCATGAAAAAGGAAAAAGATCCTTAAACAAGAGGCTCCTGCGCACCTATAGTGTGTGGGTGAGTTTTTAATTACAAACCAGTTTTGATATCTCAAATGTCTCAGCCGTGCTAATGTCTTAAACTTACACAACGAAAAATGATTAACACACACATCACTAATGTCAACACACTACATTAAAAAAGAAAAGAAAAGAATGATCCTTAGGAAAACAAGAGGGTCCTGCACATCTATAGCACACATCTCTCACGACACACACACACTCACACACACTCATCATATTCAGTGACACGGACAGTGACATCACATTCTGGAACATCCTTAAACTTACACTGAAAAATTATTAATAACACACATCACTAATGTTCACACACAGACTCACACACCATACACACAAACACACACACACTCCATATACACAAACACAAGCACATTTACTCGTCACACACAGACTGACACATCTACATCTCACACACCTCTGTCCCTCACTCTCACACACACTAAACCTCCCACACACACATACACACGGACACACACACACGGACACACACACGGACACACACACGGACACACACACACACACACACACACACACACACACACACACACACACACACACAGACACAAATCACATCACTGTCACACACATCTCTCCCTCACTCTCACACACACATCACACATTTTGATATCTCAAACGGGTCAGCCGTGATAATGTCTTAAACTTACACCCAACAATTATTAATCACACACACATCACTAATATTTGAACACACCATACACACAAACATGCACAAACACAAGCACACATCACTAATGTTAACACACTAAATAAACACACAAAGACACAAACACATCTCACACACACGCACACACATGCATGCACAAACACAAACAAATACACTCATACATCACACAAATGAGCACCTACATACACACACACATTATAACATCACAAATTATAACACTCACACACTCACATCTCTGTCTCACACACCCTCACGCAGAAACACACACATCCACTAACAAGTCACATGTCTTAGACATACTAACACACACATCACTAATGTTAACACACAGACTCACACACCACACACACACAAACACGCAAAAACACATTTACTCATCAGAGACAGACTGACACATTAACTAGTCACACACACACACACACACACACACACACACAAATATTTAGGGCCCAAACTGATATTAGCCCAGTATGATGTGTGACGTTCTGTGTGCAAGTTCCGCGGTGCAACCGGGTGCCAATGACTTTTTTGAGGTTTTGACACACTCGAATAACACGCAGGTTGTGCGGTGCGCCCGGGGTGGGGACCGCGCCCGTTGCTTGGGCCCGTCATCGTTGCTTGCAACTTTAATTAATTTTTTTTTTTTTATTATTATTTTTCTTTCAATCATCCGGGTACTTTTGGCCCTCTTAACATACTCAAAAACTCACCAAAATTTGCACACAGATTGGAATCTGCGGCCAACAGGTCCTCAGTGGGGCTCGGCCCGGGGCGTCGCACACGCCCCGCACAGCGCCCCCTACAGAGTCTTGCCTTATAGCTCAGACACACTTGCACGTATACTTATAAAACTCGGTGTACATTTAGATCTCATCAAACTGAACAAGTTTCGCGCTGCATGTCATCAGGTCTAATCAACAGGAAGTGAGTTATTTTGAGTTGTTTGCAAAACGCACCCAATGGAATGTGATAAACTCCTCCTAGGAAATTTTTACAATTCGCACCAAACCAGCTATATATGATCTAAACAAGTTGCCGATGCAAAATTGCAGAGATCTTTTTGATACCTCGAACGGTTCGGCCGTGGCGACGCTTTAAAATTATGGCGAATAAAATGAAACAGGAAGTGGCTAATAACTTCTGTGTACATTAAGTTATGCACATGAAACTTTACAGGTATGTTAAGAGTAGGAAGCTGATCACATCATATGACAATCATGAGTCTATGTCATAGCGCCACCAAGTGGCAGCAGGAAGTGTGTCACTTTTGGAAATCAGTAATATTTTGTCCTTTACTTTCACCTGATTTGCTTCAAAATCAGTCAGAATAATGAAAAGACATGGGTCATTTGAAATCATGAAGGATTTTTTTCTAATTTGAATCGTGTTGCTATGGTGACGATTTAACTCAAGAAAAAATCGAAGAAAATTATTCTTCTCATATCTTACGAGTGGAAAGACCTACGGTTCCAAAATTGTATGGGTGTAGACTCTCACTGATTGTGAGGAAGCCCTGAGAGCCTGGAGCCCGGGCGTGCCACAGGGCCTGTACAGCGCCCCCTGGAACTTTGTAAAGTTTAAGCTGCATAACTCATATCCACTTTCACATATATGAATGAGACCCAGTATAAATTTAGATCTCATTGAGGTGAACAACTTGCATACCCCATGTCATGGAATCCACTGAACAGGAAGTCGGTTATTTAGCGTTGTTTGAAAAACGCACCCATTGGAATGTGATCTACTACTCTTACAGGATTCATATATTTTTGACCAAACAGGGTCCAATACAATCTCAACACATTGAGGATCTAATATTGTGAAGGGCTGGTTGATATCTTAAACGGGTCGGCCGTGGCGAGCCCTTAAACCTACGGCGAATAACAGGAAACAGGAAGTGGCTAATAACTTCTGTATAAATTGTGTGACGTTCATCAAACCTCAGCGGTAGGTTAAGAGAAGAATCCTGCTCACACTGACATGGGTCCCGTGAGTCTCAGTCATAGCGCCACCAACTGGCAGCAGAAAGTGTCTACTTTTAGAAATTAAATTCTTTTGTGGCTAATTTTCAGCTAATTGGCTTCAAAATCAGGCACAATAATTGGAAGACACGGCTGATGTCACACTGTAAAGGACTTTTTGATACGTTGAATAGTATTGCTATGGCAACATATAATTTTGAGCAAATATAAGATACTTATATCCACCAAGTGGAAAGTCCTAATGTGCCCAAACATTTTATGTAGAAAGAACAACTGGTTCTGAGTAGATTTCTTGAGTTTCATGTTTTTGTGATGCTCATACAGCTCCCAACAATTTTTACAGTATATTTATCAGCCTTGGTCTGAACTGTGTCCACTGACTCCTGCAGTAATAAAATATGTCCAGTAGATGGCAGTAGTAGGCAGGTATTCTGCAGTCAGGTCTTTCCCCTTCTCATTTACTATGGCTTCATGTTTATTATTTAAACATATGCAGAAATCATAAAAAATAAACAATACAAACATTTAAATTGCCCACTGTGCAACATTGAGTCTGGTGGACAAGCGCGGCGATATACACACCAGACCACACATTCTAAACACACACACACACACACACACACACACACACACGCCCTTACAAACACACACACTCTACACATCGGTCATGTACACATCCTGACAAATACACAATATGAACACACTAACTATCCTACATGCACACACACACACACACACACACACACACACACACACACACACACACGCACACATCACAAGCACACGTCACTAATGTTACCTGACTAAATAAAAATCAATATATCATGAAAAAGGAAAAAGATCCTTAAACAAGAGGCTCCTGCGCACCTATAGTGTGTGGGGGGGTTCTTAATTGCAAATCAGTATTGATATCTCAAATGTCTCAGCCGTGCTAATGTCTTAAACTTACACAACGAAAAATGATTAATAACACACACATCACTAATGTCAACACACTAGATAAAGAAAAAAGGAATAATCCTTAGGAAAACACGAGGGTCCTGCGCATCTATAGCACACATCTCTCACGTCACACACACACACACACACACACACTCACACACACTCCATATACACAAACACAAGCACATTTACTCGTCACACACAGACTGACACATCTACATCTCACACACCTCTGTCCCTCACTCTCACACACACTAAACCTCCCTGACACACACACACACACACACACACTATATTCAGTGACACAGACAGTGACATCACATTCAGAAACATCCTTAAACTTACACCGAAAAATTATTTATAACACACATCACTAATGTTAACACACACTCATACACCATACACAAAAACATCCACAAACACACACACACACACACCATATACACAAACTCGCACATACACAAGCACATTTACTCGTCACACACAGACTGACACATCTACATGTCACACACCTCTCTCCCTCACTCTCATTCACACTAAACCTCCCACACACACACACACACACACACGCACCACATCACATCACATCACTGTCACACACATCTCTCCCTCACTCTCACACACACATCACATCACATCACACATGTTGATATTTCAAACGGATCAGCCGTGATAATGTCTTAAACTTACACCCAACAATTATTAATAACACACACATCACTAATATTAACACACAGATGCACACACCACACACACAAACATGCACAAACACAAGCACACATCACTAATGTTAACACACTAAATAAACACACTCACAAACACAAAGATATCTCACACACATGCATGCACACACACAAACAAGTACACTCATATATCACACACATGCACACACATTATAACATCACAAATTGTAACACTCACACACTCACATCTCTGTCTCACACACCCTCACGCAGAAACACACACATCCACTAACAAGTCACATGTCTTAGACATACTAACACACACATCACTAATGTTAACACACAGACTCACACACCATACACACACACACACACACACACACCATATACACAAACTCACACAAGCACATTTACTCGTCACACACAGACTGACACATCTACATGTCACACACCTCTCTCCCTGACTCTCTCTCACACACACACACACACATCACATCACATCACTGTCACACACCTCTCTCCCTCACTCTCACACACACACATCACACATTTTGATATCTCAAACGGGTCAGCAGTGATAATGTTTTAAACTTACACCGAACAATTATTAATCACACACAAATCACTAATATTTGAACACACCATACACACAAACATGCACAAACACAAGCACACATCACTAATGTTAACACACTAAATAAACACACACACAGACACACACACACACACACACACAAACACATCTCACACACACGCACACACATGCATGCACACACAAACAAATACACTCGTACATCACACAAATGAGCACCTACATACACACACATTATAACATCACAAATTATAACACTCACACACTCACATCTCTGTCTCACACACCCTCACGCAGAAACACACACATCCACTAACAAGTCACATGTCTTAGACATACTAACACACACATCACTAATGTTAACACACAGACTCACACACCACACACACACAAACACGCAAAAACACATTTACTCATCAGAGACAGACTGACACATTAACTAGTCACACACACACACACACACACACACACACACACACACACACACACAAATATTTAGGGCCCAAACTGATATTAGCCCAGTATGATGTGTGACGTTCGGTGTGCAAGTTCTGCGGTGCAACCGGGTGCCGATGACTTTTTAGAGGTTTTGACACACTCGAATAACACGCAGGTTGTGCGGTGCGCCCGGGGTGGGGACCGCGCCCCTTGCTTGGGCCCGTCATCGTTGCTTGCAACTATATTTTATTTTATTAGGGCCCAAGCACTGAGTGCGCAGGGCCCTCTTGTTTTCGTTAGGATTATTATTTTTTTTTTTTTTTTTCTTTTTTTTATTATTTTTCTTTCAATCATCCGGGCACTTTCGGGCCTCTTAACATACTCAAAAACTCCCCAAAATTTGCACACAGATTGGAATCTGCGGCCAACAGGTCCTCAGTGGGGCTCGGCCCGGGGCGTCGCACACGCCCCGCGCAGCGCCCCCTACAGTGTCTTGCCTTATAGCTCAGACACACTTGCACGTATACTTATAAAACTCGGTGAACATTTAGATCTCATCAAACTGAACAAGTTTCGCGCTGCATGTCATCAGGTCTAATCAACAGGAAGTGAGTTATTTTGAGTTGTTTGCAAAACGCACCCAATGGAATGTGATAAACTCCTCCTAGGAAATTTTTACAATTCGCACCAAACCAGCTAAATATGATCTAAACAAGTTGCCGATGCAAAATTGCAGAGATCTTTTTGATACCTCGAACGGTTCGGCCGTGGCGACGCTTTAAAATTATGGCGAATAAAATGAAACAGGAAGTGGCTAATAACTTCTGTGTACATTAAGTTATGCACATGAAACTTTACAGGTATGTTAAGAGTAGGAAGCTGATCACATGATATGACAATCATGAGTCTATGTCATAGCGCCACCAAGTGGCAGCAGGAAGTGTGTCACTTTTGGAAATCAGTAATATTTTGTCCTTTACTTTCACCTGATTTGGTTCAAAATCAGTCAGAATAATGAAAAGACATGGGTCATTTGAAATCATGAAGGATTTTTTTCTAATTTCAATCGTGTTGCTATGGTGACGATTTAACTCAAGAAAAAATCGAAGACAACTATTTTTCTCATATCTTACGAGTGGAAAGACCTACGGGTCCCAAATTGTATGGGTGTAGACTCTCACTGATTGTGAGGAAGCCCTGAGAGCCTGGAGCCCGGGCGTGGCACAGGGCCTGTACAGCGCCCCCTGGAACTTTGTAAAGTTTCAGCTGCATAACTCATATCCACTTTCACATATATGAATGAGACCCAGTATAAATTTAGATCTCATTGAGATGAACAACTTGCATACCCCATGTCATGGAATCCGCTGAACAGGAAGTCAGTTATTTGGCGTTGTTTGAAAAACGCACCCATTGGAATGTGATATACTACTCTTACAGGATTCATAGGTTTTTGACCAAACAGGGTCTAATACCATCTCAAGACATTAAGGATGTAATATTGTGAAGGGCTGGTTGATATCTTAAACGGGTCGGCCGTGGCGAGCCCTTAAACCTACGGCGAATAACAGGAAACAGGAAGTGGCTAATAACTTCTGTATAAATTGAGTAACATTCATCAAACCTCAGCAGTAGGTTAAGAGAAGAAACCTGCTCACAGTGACATGGGTCCCGTGAGTCTCAGTCATAGCGCCACCAACTGGCAGCAGAAAGTGTCTACTTTTAGAAATTAAATTCTTTTGTGACTAATTTTCAGCAAATTGGCTTCAAAATCAGGCACAATAATTGGAAGACACGGCTGATGTCACACTGTAAAGGACTTTTTGATACGTTGAATAGTGTTGATATGGCAACATATAATTTTGAGCAAATATAAGATACTTATATCCACCAAGTGGAAAGTCCTAATGTGCCCAAACATTTTAGGTAGAAGGAACAACTGCTTCTGAGTAGATTTCTTGAGTTTCATGTTTTTGTGATGCTCATACAGCTCCCAACAATTTTTACAGTATATTTATCAGCCTTGGTCTGAACTGTGTCCACTGACTCCTGCAGTAATAAAATATGTCCAGTAGATGGCAGTAGTAGGCAGTTATTCTGCAGTCAGGTCTTTCCCCTTTTCCTTTACTATGCCTTCATGTTTACTATTTCAACATATGCAGAAATTATAAAAAATAAACAATACAAACATTTAAATTGCCCACTGTACAACATACACACACACATTATATGTGACATCACATTCAGGAACATCCTTAAACTTACACCGATAAATTATTTATCACACACATCACTAATGTTCACACACAGACTCACACACCATACACACAAACATCCACAAACAAACACACACACACACACCATATACACAAACTCACACAAGCACATTTACTCGTCACACACAGACTGACACATCTACATGTCACACACCTCTCTCCCTCACTCTCTCTCTCTCTCTCACACACACACACACACACACACACACACACACACACACACACACACAGGACAAGCCAAAGACTGATCCAGCATCAGCATCAAATAAAACCCATTGCGTGTCATACTCAAACTTGACCTCACCTCACATCACATCACTGTCACACACCTCTCTCCCTCACTCTCACACACACATCACACATTTTGATATCTCAAACGTATCAGCCGTGATAATGTCTTAAACTTACACCCAACAATTATTAATAACACACACATCACTAATATTAACACACAGATGCAGACACCATACACACAAACATGCACAAACACAAGCACACATCACTAATGTTAACACACTAAATAAACACACACACAAACACAAAGATATCTCACACACATGCATGCACACACACAAACAAGTACACTCGTACATCACACACATGCACACACATTATAACATCACAAATTGTAACACTCACACACTCACATCTCTGTCTCACACACCCTCACGCAGAAACACACACACCCATTAACAAGTCACATATCTTAAACATACTAACACACACTACTGTTAACACAGACTTACACACCACACACACACACTCATTATATTCAGTGACACAGACAGTGACATCACATTCAGGAACATCCTTAAACTTACACCGATAAATTATTCATAACACACATCACCAATATTAACACACAGACTCACACACCATACACACACACACACACACACACCATATACACAAACTCACACAAGCACATTTACTCGTCACACACAGACTGACACATCTACATGTCACACACCTCTCTCCCTCACTCTCACACACACATCACACATTTTGATATCTCAAACGGGTCAGCCGTGATAATGTCTTAAACTTACACCCAACAATTATTAATCACACACAAATCACTAATATTTGAACACACCATACACACAAACATGCACAAACACAAGCACACATCCCTAATGTTAACACACTAAATAAACACACACACAGAAACACACACACACACACACACACACACACACACAAAAAAACACCTCTCACACACACGCACACACATGCATGCACACACAAACAAATACACTCGTACAATACACAAATGAGCACCTACATACTCACACATTATAACATCACAAATTATAACACTCACACACTCACATCTCTGTCTCACACACCCTCACGCAGAAACACACACATCCACTAACAAGTCACATGTCTTAGACATACTAACACACCCATCACTAATGTTAACACACAGACTCACACACCACACACACACAAACACGCAAAAACACACACATATTTAGGGCCCAAACTGATATTAGCCCAGTATGATGTGTGACGTTCGGTGTGCAAGTTCCGCGGTGCAACCGGGTGCCAATGACTTTTTCGAGGTTTTGACACACTCGAATAACACGCAGGTTGTGCGGTGCGCCCGGGGTGGGGACCGCGCCCGTTGCTTGGGCCCGTCATCGTTGCTTGCAACTTTAATTTTTAATTTTTTTTATTATTTTTCTTTCAATCATCCGGGTACTTTCGGCCCTCTTAACATCCTCAAAAACTCACCAAAATTTGCACACAGATTGGAATCTGCGGCCAACAGGTCCTCAGTGGGGCTCGGCCCGGGGCGTCGCACACGCCCCGCACAGCGCCCCCTACAGAGTCTTGCCTTATAGCTCAGACACACTTGCACGTATACTTATAAATCTCGGTGAACATTTAGATCTCATCAAACTGAACAAGTTTCGCGCTGCATGTCATCAGGTCTAATCAACAGGAAGTGAGTTATTTTGAGTTGTTTGCAAAACGCACCCAATGGAATGTGATAAACTCCTCCTAGGAAAATTTTCCAATTCGCACCAAACCAGCTAAATATGATCTAAACAAGTTGCCGATGCAAAATTGCAGAGATCTTTTTGATACCTCGAACGGTTCGGCCGTGGCGACGCTTTAAAATTATGGCGAATAAAATGAAACAGGAAGTGGCTAATAACTTCTGTGTACATTAAGTTAGGCACATGAAACTTTACAGGTATGTTAAGAGTAGGAAGCTGATCACATCATATGACAACCATGAGTCTATGTCATAGCGCCACCAAGTGGCAGCAGGAAGTGTGTCACTTTTGGAAATCAGTAATATTTTGTCCTTTACTTTCACCTGATTTGGTTCAAAATCAGTCAGAATAATGAAAAGACATGGGTCATTTGAAATCATGAAGGATTTTTTTCTAATTTGAATCGTGTTGCTATGGTGACGATTTAACTCAAGAAAAAATCGAAGAAAATTATTCTTCTCATATCTTACGAGTGGAAAGACCTACGGTTCCAAAATTGTATGGGTGTAGACTCTCACTGATTGTGAGGAAGCCCTGAGAGCCTGGAGCCCGGGTGTGCCACAGGGCCTGTACAGCGCCCCCTGGAACTTTGTAAAGTTTAAGCTGCATAACTCATATCCACTTTCACATATATGAATGAGACCCAGTATAAATTTAGATCTCATTGAGGTGAACAACTTGCATACCCCATGTCATGGAATCCGCTGAACAGGAAGTCGGTTATTTTGCGTTGTTTGAAAAACGCACCCATTGGAATGTGATATACTACTCTTACAGGATTCATATGTTTTTGACCAAACAGGGTCTAATATAATCTCAAGACATTGAGGATCTAATATTGTGAACGGCTGGTTGATATCTTAAACGGGTCGGCCGTGGCGAGCCCTTAAACCTATGGCGAATAACAGGAAACAGGAAGTGGCTAATAACTTCTGTATAAATTGAGTGACATTCATCAAACCTCAGCAGTAGGTTAAGAGAAGAGTCCTGCTCACAGTGACATGGGTCCCGTGAGTCTCAGTCATAGCGCCACCAACTGGCAGCAGAAAGTGTCTACTTTCAGAAATTAAATTCTTTTGTGGCTAATTTTCAGCAAATTGGCTTCAAAATCAGGCACAATAATTGGAAGACACGGCTGATGTCACACAGTAAAGGACTTTTTGATACGTTGAATAGTGTTGATATGGCAACATATCATTTGGAGCAAACATAAGATACTTATATCCACCAAGTGGAATGTCCTAATGTTCCCAAACATTTTATGTAGAAAGAACAACTGCTTCTGAGTAGATTTCTTGAGTTTCATGTTTTTGTGATGCTCACACAGCTCCCAACATTTTTTTACAGTATATTTATCAGTCTTGGCCTGAACTGTGTCCACTCACTCCTGCAGTAATAAAATATGTCCAGTAGATGGCAGTAGTAGGCAGGTATTCTGCAGTCAGCTCTTTCCTCTTCTCCTTTACTATGGCTTCATGTTTACAATTTAAACATATGCAGAAATGATAAAAAATAAACAATACAAACATTTAAATTGCCCACTGTACAACATACACACACACACACACACACACACACACACACACATTATATGTGACATCACATCCAGGAACATCCTTAAACTTACACCGATAAATTATTTATAACACACATCACCAATATTAACACACAGACTCACACCCCATACACACACACACACACACACATACACATCACATCACATCACTGTCACACCCCTCTCTCCCTCACTCTCACACACACATCACACATTTTGATATCTCAAACGGGTCAGCCGTGATAATGTCTTAAACTTACACCGAACAATTATTAATAACACACACATCACTAATATTAACACACAGACTCACACACCACACACACACACACACACACACACACACACATGCACATAAATATTCATATACATGCACAGTAGAGACATTAGAGATTAGATGCTGAGTCCCATTTGCCATCAGTGGACATTCTTATAATCTCTTTCATGAGAAACATACTGTCACGTCTGTCCTTTTGCCATTCCCCTATAAGTTGCCTTCAAAATCAGGCACAATAATTGGAAGACATGGCTGATGTTAAACTGTAAAGGACTTTTTGCTGCGCTGAAAAGTGTTGCTATGGCAAGGTAAAAAATTAAGGAAAACTTTGATACTCATATCCAACAAGTGGAAAGTCCTAATGTCTCCAAACATTTTACATAGAAGGAACTACTGGTTCTGAGTACATTTCTTGAGTTTCTCGATTTTGTTATGCTCATACGCCTCCCAACAATATTTTATGTTTATTAACTCATTGTTTTAAAAAAGTGTATAAACTAACTCCTGCAGCACTAAACTATGGCCACTAGATGGAGGTATCACACCACACATCCCACACACACGAAGAGACGCACACAGACACACGTGACCTCCCCCTCCCTCACAGATTTGAGTTTTGGTGAAGCGGACTGACACAAACGCTGCCGCTGAATAGTTGTTTATGGACTGTTTAATTGTTTACAAATCGCCCTTTGGACCAAGTTTTGTGCGTGAATTCAACAGTAAGTGTGAAGTCTTTAACTATATTAACAATGGACATTTTATCTGTTCCGGTAACAAGTTATTATGCCCGCGAGGTCGCGATATATATATATTTACATGTGTGTGTGTGTGTGTGTGTGTGTGTATTCTTAGTAAGTATGCCTAGAATCAATATGTTATTGTGACTGTCACTATTATCTTTTGCTGTTGTTATTTCGTGTTATAAACACACACACATTTGAAACACGGCCCGTAGCTTTAAGGGCCACGGCGAATAACAGGAAACATGAAGTGGCTAATAACTTCTGTCTAAATTGAGTGACATTCATCAAACCTCAGCAGTAGGTTAAGAGAAGAGTCCTGCTCACACTGACATGGGTCCCGTGAGTCTCAGTCATAGCGCCACCAACTGGCAGCAGAAAGTGTCTACTTTCAGAAATTAAATTCTTTTGTGGCTAATTTTCAGCAAATTGGCTTCAAAATCAGGCACAATAATTGGAAGACACGGCTGATGTCACACTGTAAAGGACTTTTTGATACGTTGAATAGTATTGCTATGGCAACATATCATTTTGAGCAAATATAAGATACTTATATCCACCAAGTGGAAAGTCCTAATGTTCCCAAACATTTTATGTAGAAAGAACAACTGGTTCTGAGTAGATTTCTTCAGTTTCATGTTTTTGTGATGCTCATACAGCTCCCAACCATTTTTTACAGTATATTTATCAGCCTTGGCCTGAACTGTCTCCACTGACTCCGGCAGTAATAAAATATGTCCAGTAGATGGCAGTAGTAGGCAGGTATTCTGCAGTCAGGTCTTTCCTCTTCTCCTTTACTATGGCTTCATGTTTACAATTTAAACATATGCAGAAATTATAAAAAATGAACAATACAAACATTTAAATTGCCCACTGTACAACATACACACACATTATATGTGACATCACATCCAGGAACATCCTTAAACTTACACCGATAAATTATTTATAACACACATCACTAATGTTAACACACAGACTCACACACCATTAATCCACAAACACACACACACACACACTCCATATACACAAACACGCACAAATACAAGCACATTTACTCATCACACACAGACTGACACATCTACATGTCACACACCTCTCTCCCTCACTCTCACACACACACATCACATCACATCACATCACACATTTTGATATCTCAAACGGGTCAGCCGTGATAATGTCTTAAACTTACACCGAACAATTATTAATCACACACAAATCACTAATATTTGAACACACCATACACACAAACATGCACAAACACAAGCACACATCCCTAATGTTAACACACTAAAGAAACACACACACAAACACACACACACACACAAACACATCTCACACACACGCACACACATGCATGCACACACAAACAAATACACTCGTACATCACACAAATGAGCACCTACATACACACACATTATAACATCACAAATTATAACACTCACACACTCACATCTCTGTCTCACACACCCTCACGCAGAAACACACACATCCACTAACAAGTCACATGTCTTAGACATACTAACACACACATCACTAATGTTAACACACAGACTCACACACCACACACACACAAACACGCAAAAACACATTTACTCATCAGAGACAGACTGACACATTAACTAGTCTCACACACACACACACACACACAAATATTTAGGGCTCAAACTGATATTAGCCCAGTATAGTGTGTGACGTTCTGTGTGCAAGTCCCGCGTTGCAACCGGGTGCCGATGACTTTTTCGAGGTTTTGACACACTCGAATAACACGCAGGTTGTGCGGTGCGCCCGGGGTGGGGACCGCGCCCCTTGCTTGGGCCCGTCATCGTTGCTTGCAACTTTAATTTATTATTATAATCATATTATTTTTTTGAATACTCACTTTTTTTTAAAAATGTTTAGGTCATGGGCGGTTGTAAAAGCATTTCTCTGAATATCATATTGTGTATGACTGTGTATGTGATAAATAAAATTAGAATTCTATTTGAAACAAAAATTCACATTCATTAACATGATTAACATAATTAACATCATGTTAGCAACTTCAGTCATTCATTTTACCATTGCTTCCTTTTTAACTGTACACATAAGGGTATAAATCAGCTTTCACATGAAGTGAAAATCAGATTTCTTGTAAAGATTTATTATGAACATGTAGAAAACTTCATGTAATGGAAACTTAGTGGTTTAATGACTGTTTTGTAACCAATCACGTGTGTTTTCCTAATTCATTATTAGTGTGTCCAAAATATATATATTTTTATTTTACTTAACGATGTACAAGTGATGGCCGTGATTCTGAGCTTGAACAATGCGAAAAACTTGTCTGCTTTGTGTGTCTGCTGCACAAGATGAAAGAACTTATCACTTATAACTTACAACGTTTTAAAAAAAAATCTTTTTCACATTTAAGGGGTGAAAACTGCATGTGAACTCGTTTTATTTGTTTTCCATGACCATGCATTAGTTGAACAATGCGAAAAACTTGTCTGCTTTGTGCGTCTGCTGCACAAGATGAAAGAACTTATCACTTTGTCAAAACAAATTGGATGGCACATTAAACAATAATAAAAATGTCATAAATGTGTTTGAGTTCCTAGAAAATGATGTATGACTGTTGAAAGAATTCCTTGTTCCATGTTCACAACATCACAAATAATGTTAATTTAGTGTATGTTACAAATGTCTTTCAGAACATGAAAATTAATTGAACATATGATAATATGAGGATTATATGCATTGGTTCAGGTTCAGCATCATCATTTCAAAAACATTCAAGCATTATAGCATACATGCTGAATAATAACTTTTTTGTTATATTTTTCATATTTTAAGCATGAAAACTGCATATTAACTAATTTTATTTGTTTTCCATGACCATGCATGAGTTGTGTTAGAAAACCGCTTTCATGAACTCATATATCACTAAAAACACGGACACTGCTTTGTCTCAGCATCAGCAGCTGAAAAGTCAAAGGATTGATGATTTCCAACACATTCATGCATTCTAGCATATATGTTGAAAAACAACTTTTTTATCATTCTTTTTCACATTTTGAGTATGAAAACTGTATATAAGCTCGTTTTGTATTTTTTACATAACCATGCATTAGTTGTGTGAGAAAACAGCTTTCCTGAGCTCCTACAGTGCTTAGAACATGGCAAACGCTTTATCTTAGCATCAGCCACCTACAAGTCAAAGGAATGATAATCTACAACACAATCATGCATTCCATCATACATGTCGAAAAAAAAAATTGTAAACCTCCCTTTTCTCTATGTTGACAATTGTCAAATCAAATTGGATGGCACATTAAAGAATAATAAAAATGTCATAAATGTGTTTGAGTGCCTAGAACATGATGTATGACTGTTGAAAGAATTCCTTGTTCCGTGTTCACATCACGAATAATGTTAATTTAATATATGTTAAAAATGTCTTTCAGAAAATGAAAACTAATTGAAGATATGATAATGAGTATTATACGCATTGGTTCAGATTCAGCATCATCATTTCAGCATCACCAGCCTAAAAGTCAAAGAAACGCTTATTTCGAAAACATTCAAGCATTATAACATACATGCTGAATAACAACTTTAAAAAAAAATCTTTTTCACATTTAAGGGGTGAAAACTGCATGTGAACTCGTTTTATTTGTTTTCCATGACCATGCATTAGTTGTGTTAGAAAACAGCTTTCCTGAGCTCGTACAGCGCTGAGAACATGGCAAACGCTTTATCTCAGCATCAGCTGCCTACAAGTCAAAGGAATCATCTACAACAAAATCATGCATTCTAGCATACATTTTGAAAAACAACTTTTTAAAAACTGTATATAAGCTTGTTTTGTATTTTTTAGATGACCATGCATTAGTTGTTTGAGAAAATCGCTTTCCTGAGCTCGTACAGCACTACAACCGCGGTGGACACTTTATCTCAGCATCAGCACCTGAAAGGTCAAAGGAATGATCACATGTAAAAACATAGAAAAACAACTTTTTTGTTATTCTTTTTCAATACATTCATGCATGCATGATGAATATTTGCTGCATTGTTGTAGGGATCAGGAAATCTGTCATGGATCTTCTACAAATAAGTAAAAGTTTTTGACAATAACAAACTGAAAGATAGCGTTTCTGCCTTTTCAACAGGTAGACAGATCTGAGAGAGTGAAAATTTCTTTGTCTTTTCAAATTTTCTTTATTTTGTCATCTCTTTTTGGATTTATTTTTTCACCTTTTTTTACTTTTCAGAAGTGATTATGGCTGGCTCTCATAGCGGGTTCTTTCTCATGTCTGTAGCTCAATTGCTTTGGTTTGTGAGCCCATAGAGACCTGTGTCCAGAGATTGTGCATTCCACATGATTGGCATTATGGCAGCGTTGTTTGGCGATCGAGTATGGATCAACCAGACCGCTAAGCAAAAACCCATGGTGAAGTAGTCTATGAGGTTGCCAGTCGGAACACCTGTGGAGTTACAGTGCATGCCCCCCTCCGTTCTACGAACCGCTGCAGACATTCCCATGCAGCCTGGTGGTTCCAGAAGTCTCTAATTAGTTCATAAACTATTCAATGGACCTATCAATGGTCCTGCTAGAGTACTGTACTTGAGTCACGAAATGTGAAAGGTTGGATCTAGACTCTTCTAAATATGAAGAATATGAGTGACAGACAGAATGTCAAGAATTATTTATTTACTGTGTCTTAAATTGGCCGAGCTACCGTTGGACCAAATTCACTGCTTGATTCAAGTAAGACGCACTTAGTGGACAACAATATCAAGGTCATGTGACAGACAGAGACCCACAAGTAAGTGCCTCATATATGATGTGGGTGGAGGAGGTGTTGCGGGTGATTGGTCCTGCCAGAGTTTTAATAGTGCTGATGTCATAATTGTGTGAGGTCTGTCTTGTTCTTTTAAAGATTATTTATTTATTTATTTATTTATTTAGTGATCTATGTTTAAACATCTGGATCTTCTAGATCTCATCCAACTGAACAATTTTCACTGATCATTGGACTAACTCAACAATAGGTCAGATATTTTAGGTCATTTACAAAATCCACCCAACGGACACACATGACATAAACTACTCACACATACACACACACACACACACACTATATGCACCTATTCACATAGACACATGCCACATATGCAAACACATACGCAAAAACACATGCTATACACACACACACACACACACACACACACACACACACTATATGCACCTATTCACATAGACACATGCCACATATGCAAACACATACGCAAAAACACATGCTACACACACACACACACACACACACACACACACACACACCCACACACACTACATTCACCTGTTCACGTAAACATGTCAAACTCGCTTCTAGATCTAGACAAACTGACGAGAATTTTCACTGTGCATGTCATTGGCATAACTCAACAGGATATTTTGGGTCAATTGCAAAATTCACACACTTACACACAACCACACATAAGCACTTCACAGGACCTCACAGGTGATATTGCTGCATAGCTCATTCACCCATCCACGTATACATGTCAAACTCAGTACACTTCTAGATCTCGTCAAACTGACGATAATTTTCACTGCATACATGACTTTCATGTCATTGGCCTAACTCAACAAGAGGTCAGATATATTGGGTCAGTTGCAAAATTTATACACATTACACACAACCACATTACAGACACATGCTATACACACACAACGAAAACACACTACAAACACACATCCTACAAACACACACACACACATGCATGCACACAAACACACTCACACATCATACACATATACCCATATTACAAATGTTTGCACTCACGCACACAAACACACACACACACCTCTCACGACGCACACACACTCCTCTCACGACGAACACACACACACACACACACCTCTCTCACACAAACACACATACCTCTCTCACACAAACACACACACCTCTCTCATGACGTACACACACCACACACACACACACACACACACATGTGGGAGATTTTTTGTCTTCCACCTATTGATGTTGCCTCAGTACAAGCACCACACACCATAAGTTTAATGGCTGGACGTGTCTTTCTAGTTAGGCATTGTTAGCTGTCACACAATATCAGACGGGTTTCGTGGCAACTGTAATGGCGCTGGAGCTTGAGCAGGATTCTATGATGTGTATAGACGTGTGCAGACATGCGTAGGATGTGTGTGAGACGTGTGTTTGTCTGTGGTTATTATTTATTTATGATGTGTATTGTGTGTGTGCTATGTGTAATTGGGATGTGAGTATCTGTTTGTATTGAGCATATGTGGACCAGTACAGCAAGGGCAACAACCAGTGGAAATCCAAGCCCCTCCAAGTTATGTGTACACAGGAGACCAGCAAGGACAAAACCCACCTATGAGGTGGCAAGGACAGGGCCCTAGGCCTTTTGGAGGCAGGGGACAAAGAGGACCATACCAACAGCAACCAAGAAGGCAACCATTTCGAATGAACGCCCCAGGGCAGATGGGTCCAAACACTCAAGACATGGCATGCTGGCACTGCGGAGGAGCAGGACATGTTAGAAGAAATTGTCCACAAGCAACATGGGGAGCTCAAAATGGACCTCAAGTTCAGGGGCCATATGGTGCAGGTCAGGCACCTCGAGGAAACATGGGACCCCCTGGCCCACGACAACCTGCAGGAGCTCGAGTGCGAGGACAGTCACAGAATCAATGGGCAGGTCCCTGGATGGGACCTCAGAACTGGAATTGACGAGGCCCAGAGAAGCCAGAGGGGGAGCAGATGCAGTACGTCTCAACACTGCATCCACAACAAGAACCAACCGTAATGGTGTCAATAAATAATTCACAGCCAATTCCATTTATGATTGACACGGGTGCAACTTACTCATGTATAGGATTGAAAGGCTCAAAGCTCCCTCTCTCAGGCAATACGATAAAAACCACCGGCTTCTCGGGATTATCACAAGTATTGCACTTTACAGAGCCCCAGATAATAACATTAGAAGACACCACTATAACTGCACCCTTACTGTTTTCACCCACAACACCAGTCAACTTACTGGGAAGAGATTGGCTGTGTAAGCTCAAGGCTAAAATTCAATGCAATACTAAAGGGCTATATGTGACGATAGGACAATTCCTACAGACTACTGAAAACCACAAAGACCCAGATACAGTATACTGGCTGTTGTGCACAGGCAAAGGAGCTCAACATGCACAAAGGTTATGGGAAGAATGGATTATACAACGACGACCAGAGTGCAAAAGGGTAACCTTACCATTGCATTGTACCATGTACTACAATCAAGAAAGTCAGGATGAAGAATATGCACAATTATGGTCAGATGTAATGGAGAACACTGTCACGGATGTGACACTAGGCGACATAATTGTTGGTGCCCCCGGAGCAGCCATCACTGTACACCTAACTGAACAGATGGAACATTGGCATCAAGTACCAAACACAGCACCCCACATCTCTTTATTGGTGGGGGAAAATGCACAGTCTAAAGAATTGGGACTAATGGTTAAGCAAGCAGCAGAAGTAACTGAGTGGGAACAAACCCCTAACCCATCTGTACATATATCACCAGATCGAAGATTTTTGAAAATAATATTTTCAGGAATAGATAGAATGAGGGCTACACACACAGAGATAGATGGGAACACTCTGTTGACAACACACCCTAAGAGGGGGATGTGTAACATTCCGTTGTCATCACACACACAAATGCCAGTTGAAGTGGTAGGACAGGTAGATGAGAGGGAATTAGCATTAGAGGAAGAGCTGCTAAAGACTATCCCAGAAAAACTATGGACAAAGCATCCCACAGATGTAGGATTAGTTAAGTCCGGAGGACAAGCCCTAATAAAAATAAGACCAAATGCAAAATTGCCTTATCAAAGACAATATCCTTTGACACCTCAAGCCATAGCAGGGATAAAACCGACTATAGACGGATTGTTAAAGGCTGGAGTGTTAAAACCCACCAAAAGCCCTTGCAACACCCCCATATTTCCTGTCAGGAACCCCAACTCGGACAAATGGAGACTCATGCATGATTTACGAGCCATAAATCAAATTGTAGAAGCAGAATTACCCGTGGTACCTGATCCTCACACCCTACTGTCCAATATACCAGAGGACACTCAGTGGTACACGGTGATAGACTTATGTTCAGCATTTTTTAGCATTCCGCTACATCCAGCATCACAACACTTGTTTGCCTTCACCTACGAAGGACAACAATTGACCTACAATCGTCTTCCGCAAGGTTACTGCGAAAGTCCATCAATATTTAATCGAGTACTAACTCAAGACCTGGCGGCAGTAAACATCAAAAGCACTTTACTTCGTTGCTGCGATGACCTTCTAATTTGTAGTTCAACCAGAGAACAATGCGAGGCAGATTCATTAAGAGTGCTGACCGTACTAGCTGAAAATGGACATAAAGTCACTAAAGAGAAACTACAGTTTTGTAGGCAAGAGGTAGAGTATCTAGGTCGAATACTGAAGGGAACATCTAGGCACATCTCTCCAGAGCACATTGAAGCGATACTGAAAGCCCCTAAACCACGGACTGTAAAAGAAATGCTGTCCTTCCTAGGTATGGTTGGATTCAGCAGAGACTGGATTTGCGATTTCGCAATGAAAACGGCACCTCTACGAGTATTGATCAAGACAGCTGGACAACTGAAGAGTAGTGCAGTATTAGAATGGACACCTGAGGCCCTGGAGGCTTTTGAACAGTTAAAGAGAGAGCTTTGTACCGCACCAGCATTAGCCAGTCCAGAATATAATAAACCTTTCCATCTTTATGTCTCAGAGCGTGGCGGTTTTGCCACAGGAGTTCTAACTCAACAGCAGGGCCCTAGCAAACAGCCAATTGCATATTATAGTACAGCACTGGATAATATAGAGAAAGGCATGCCTCCCTGCTACAGAGGGGTGGCAGCAGCTGCATTTGCTTATCAAAAAGCGGCATCCATTACTATGGGACATCCAGTAACGCTATATACCACTCATGCACTACACGCACTCCTCACCAGTCCATCATTTGTAATTACGAATGCTAGAAGAACAGGATATGATGTAATACTCGCTGCACCAGAACTAACTATACGAAGGTGCCAGACAGTAAATCCAGCAGATCGTATGATGACGCCAGCTGAGGGAGATCCTCATGATTGCCACCTGGTGTCAGCAGAACATCTAAAAACGCGCCAAGATTTAGAAAATCAACCTCTGTCTCACCCAGATTGTATATTTTTTGTAGATGGATCATGTTTCAGGGATGGAGACAGTAACAAAGCAGGCTATGCTGTAGTAACACCGACCTTAGAAGGAGGAAGTTTTAAAATTAGGCGGGCAGAACATGTGCCACAACCCTGTTCGGCCCAGTTAGCCGAATTGCTCGCTTTAACTGAAGCTTGTAAGCTAGCAGAAGGGAAGGCCTGTACAATATATACTGATTCAGCTTACGCATATGGAATATGCCATTTGTACGGCCCCATATGGGCACAAAGAGGTTACAAACGAGCGGACGGAACATCCGTTGTACATGGAGAAGCAATAGCAGAACTGTTAAGCTCAATTAAACTACCATCTAGACTAGCTATAGTTAAATGTGCAGCACACAGGAAGGATGGTACCTTTGTTAGTGATGGAAATGAAGCAGCAGATGAAGCAGCAAAGAAAGCAGCAGTAAATGAAGCAAACATGATGCCAGAATCAACGACACAAACAGAACCTAGTCCACAAGCAGACAACAAACTTAGTTCATCTGAGTCAAGCATTGACCCTGAAGAAGAACCAGGCTCCAGTCCGGAGTCGGAGGACAGGTTGTTACTTATACCTGAAGACTATGCACCTCCTGCACCAGATCTGTCCTCACTAGCAGACATGCAGGCCACGGCGTCAGGAGAAGAGATTCGTAAATGGCTCGCAAGGGGAGCAAGAAAAGATGGAGACACTAATGTATGGCGGAGTGCAGACGGCCGTTTTGTAGCTCCACAAAGTTTCCTCATAACTTTGATAAGACAAGCTCATTGTAATGATCATGTAGCAAGAGGGGAAGTAATAAGGAGAATCCAAAAGGCATGGTGGTCGCCATATTTAGGTCCAATGGTTAATCGAACGCTATCACAATTTTGTGACATTTGTGCTAGATTTAACAATAGGAAGCATTTCACGTCACCAATAGGACACATCCCAGAACCAGATGGGCCATTCAGGCATATAATGTTTGATTCGGGAGAACCCCGAATACAAGGGAAACGATATATCTTGGTAGTAGTAGATAGATTCAGCAGATGGGTAGAAGCCGTAGCAACAGCTAAGGAAGACGCAACAGCAGTGGCAAAGTTTCTGTGTAGGGAAGTAATACCCAGGTTTGGGATTCCAGACACAATCAGTTCAGACAATGGTAGGCACTTTGCGAACAAAATAGTACAGAGAGTAACGCAATGGTTAAATATTAAGCATAGATTTGGATGTGTTTACCACCCCCAATCTCAGGGGATGGTGGAAAGGGCAAATGGGATTTTAAAAATGAAATTGGCCAAAATATGTGCCGATACAGGTATGAATTGGTTTCAAGCCCTGCCATTAGCTCTAATGTGCATGAGATCGCAAACTAACAGAAACACGCATCTAACACCGCATGAGATGCTTACAGGCAGACCTATGCTCACGTCATTTGTTCGGGGGCCCTATAAAGGCCCTACCCTTGCGCAACTCCAGAGTGAGCTTGATCATTATGTAAAACACTTATCTGAAATACACAAAGTTATTTTCCAACAGGTAAAGGGAGCCACATTCAGTGACAGTACAAGGCAGAGAGCAGCTAACGACGCAGAAGACGCAGAAGAAGCAGACGAGAGAACGGTACGGCCTGGTGATTGGGTATTTCTCCGAGTGTTCAGAAGAAGGTGGAATCAAGCCAGAAGAGAAGGACCATACAAGGTGGTATTGGCAACTCCAACTGCTGTGAAAGTTAAAGGAAAAGACGTATGGTACCACCTAAATCATTGTTGCAAGGCGCCAAATCCTGACCAGGTAAGGGATAGAATACCACAGGAGGACACTGAAGAATCTCCACAAGCGGGACCTTCAAACTGTCAACCAGAATCCAGGGAGGACGACGAAAGGCCCAGACGACAAGCTCCAGACCCGTACGAACGCACTGAAGGATTGCCGTGGACAGAAGAGTCAGAAGGAGAACAGGGATATTGGCCGGAGTGGCCCCAAGAAGATATCCAAGATTGGGAAGCTGAGCTAGACAACGAAGAAGCAGAAGCGGAACACGCGGGACCATCTCACAGAACGAGAGCACAAGTCAGACAAAGAGAACATAAATGAACCAGGCTCGAGGCAGCACGAAGACAGTTAGAAGGAGACACTGGATCAGATAGTAACTAGGATACTTGGAGTAACCACAGTTGACAAAACACACCCTACTAAGAATACCCCAAGAAATATATTGTGTAGACTATTTGGACATAATCCCACGTGCCGCCGCTGTGATCCAAATGGAGAAACCACTTATTTACTACCCCTTAAGAAGCTTAAGAAGACCCGTACTTATATTAATAATGTTTCTGATGATCGATTTGATTGACAGCAGAGCTATTGGGAATAAGAGAAATAAATTAGAATGGACCCTTGAGGAGAGGCAAATACGTTGTACACTAGCAACAGTAACTAGAGCAAGAAGGACAGCCAGATTATCTATGGGGGATAGAACAGGAGGATGGTCAGGAACTTTTCAGATAAAAGTAGACAGAACACGAGCCTCTGGAAAACAGGTACTCATCCTTGTAAAAATGAAAGGGGAACGTGGATGGGACAGGATGACCAGGTCATATGAAACGATTGAAGCAAGCCCAACATCCAATAACTGGTGTGCATTCAATACATCATCAACAGGTAAAATCCGAGGAACATGTTTATTACTACCAGATTGGCAGGGATGTTATGCAAAGACACCCAACCAACCCAGAATATCAGATGAAGAATCGATGGCATATGTAATGATAATTCCACGAGTGACAAAAGAGTCACCCAAAAATCAGACAGAAGTAGACATGACATGGAAGAACGACATGTTTTTTCAGTGGTTGAGATTCACAGCAGAGACTCTAACGGAAAAGGACTGCATTGTGTGCCACGATAGAAGTGATAAACCTCAACATGTAGTAGCGACACAAGGTATGGAAGAATGCATGAATGATCCAGCATATAGTGCCTCACAATTGTGTCCCATCAGCTGCTTACTACACTCAGCTGCATTACATTATGGTCCAGAATGGATGCAAAATACCAGTAAGTGCACATATCATCCTGTAGAAACGCTAGACGCTGTCCAACGGGAAATAACACCCAGCAGGCAGATCTACCCGCTATGCATATGCTCAAATGGAAGTATGGAGATAGGAGATCTGTCACCGAGTTGCAACGAAACACAGCCGGCAGCAGGATTCTTCATAGAAATGCGACAGCTTTGTGATGACGGAATGGACAATGTGTCATGTAGTGAGACGGTAAAGGTACGACAACCTGATTTGAGTCCTGGTACAGCCCCGTTAGCAGATATATTCTGGTACTGTGGTGGAACTACAGTTAGACAAACGTTGCCAAACAACTGGGGTGGATGCTGTGCTCCAGTGTTATTGGAAGGAGACCTACTGGTCATAGGATTACATGGTAAAGACAAGAAACGAAACAAGCGAGATGAAAAATTTGTGAAAAAGATTGGCCTAGAAGAACTACCAGTGTGGGAAGAGTTTGATAGAGAGGGAGGACTATCAGTGACTTGGGATGGTATTCCAATTGGAGTACCAACGGAACATGAGGTTATAAACAGGGTAGGAGGAATCTTTACGACAATCTTCTTACCTTGGGTTCAAGTTTCGAAAAATGCGAGATGGATTAACTTACTCTATTACAATCAGCAAAGATTTTGGAATCATACCTTTGGAGTTATGAGACTGGTACAGGAACAATTGGATAAAAATACATTAATGACTACGCAGAATAGATTCGTCCTGGACACAATGTTGGCACCTCAGCGAGGGGTGTGCGCCTTAATTGGAGAAGAATGCTGCACCTATATACCACGACATACCGGTCCAGACGGCAATATAACTAAGATTTTAAGATCCATGCAGAAAATGAGAGATGAGCATGTTAGGATCACTCAAGATGTGCAAAGGAATAATGCATGGACTTCTTGGTTTGACTGGCTTAATCCTTCAAATTGGTATGGGCTACTTATAAAGTTAGGAACTATCGTTCTGATAGTACTGGGAACTCTGCTCATATTGTCATGCTGCGTCATTCCCCTGGCTAAAGCAAGCATTCAGAAGATGGTGGGACAATACATAGTCGTTGTGGAACATCACGGACCGATGATGACAGATGAAGACGACGAAGAAGAATCTGTCTACATGCAGATGAATGAACAGCGACACTGCATTGCATGAGAAACCAATGACTGTTTCCATATTAATCACATGTATACTAAAATGGCCTATAATAATGGCATATTGTACCCAAGCAATTTAATCTAATAGCTAACTCACGCTTAAAATGATTATAATCTATATCTGGACTAACTGTATCCTATACTTTAAATAATTGTATTAAGAAGTAGCACTAGAATGGTTTTGTATCTTGTTCTTGCATGTCTCTTGTTTTGCTGTACACCTATGTGTCACAGGATGGAACCAATACCTGAGGAGGGACCAGTACCTGATCCACCGAGGAAGATTTCCTGTACAGCTTGCTGTGATATATGGAGACACATTGTGGACCACACACCAAAGAAACGATGGGAAGGGCTGAGGCATGATCTGGCCAACTGGTATCCAGTACGTCCTCAGTGGCCAAGAAAATTAATCACTATGGCTGATGTTGTGACCGGAGACTTCAAATGGATACGATCAAAGGCACAGGAGACATTTAACCTAGATGTATGCCGAGGACTTCGAGTGACTACGACCTCATATCAGCTTGGACGACACTTGGAGTTCGGCCTCTGCAAGGCAATTGAACCTACGGGAGATGGAGCCGCGAGGAGCTCATGTGGGATGTTTGACATTGATTGTGTTTATATGGAGGCGACAAAGATCGTAACCAAAGTATTTTTTGGGGACGACATCTTATGGACAGATACATCACTGTCGCAGCAACGTGCACTGGAGAGCCTACCATCAACTAAAGAATGGTTTGAATTTCTTTGGCAGAAAACCAACGGACCACGCCAAGTCCCAATACCATTACTATTGAACAGTGAGGGCCTGTGTGTACTTGAATACACGGATGAAGATTGCAAAGCAATGGACAAGGATGGGGGTGACAACCTTGACACCCTCTCCATGTTTTACAGGGACCCGAATTCACTGTTTGAACAGCATTAATGACTTCTTTTGACTATAATTTTCTTCTGATCTTGTTTGAGTAGAGTAGGCCTGCAGTCCAGGTGGTGAATGCACTGTCGAGCACAAAAAGGCTGGCAAGGTGGAAATTTTTCCTTCTGAATTGGCTAACTGGAGGGTTTTTTCGCCCACCTATGGACTCAGCAAATATGTATTGAGGCAAATACTCATCATAAATGTACTTATCTATTATATATAACTATACTAACTAAATGTATACTCAAACATGACCATGTACTTGTCATGTACTCAACCGATGGGGGAAATATGTAAGGAAGATGTAATGTGTTAAGTGTGTAAGGAAGATGTAAGATGAAAGGAAGATGATTAAGGAAATTGATGGAAGATAATGGGAATTTTTTTAGAATGAGTACTCTTTCTTTTATGCGACTTAAAAGTCGCAGAGGGGGAAATATGTAAGCATATTTTAGTAAAATATATTTGTAATGTAACAATATGACAATATTAATCAACATAATATTAACCTTAATAATATTATATTGAATAACAAAGGATAAAAATTAAGCAGAGAAGGACCCATGCACAAGATACCAGGAAAAAACGAAAGAGATAAGGAGAGCAGGCACAGGGGGCCACAGTAAGGAGATAGAGATACTCAGTATACCAGGCGAATCTAAAGACACAGAAAAACAGGTGCACGAATGAACGCATTTAATTAAAAAACATATATTATAATTGTCAACCAACGTACGGGAAAGCACCTAGCAAGGAATACGTTCGGGGAAAGCACCTAGCAAGGAATACGTGCTCATTAGACTATAAATCACGTAGCTAAAGATGTGCAGATACCGGTGTGCAGTGGAGTCAGGAATGACACAGAGATAAGAAAGAGGCACACAGACGCTGGTATGCGCATTATGTTTAATAAGGAAAGAACATAAGAAATAAAAGTACATTAAACATAGTTTATAAAAGCATATAGTAGAATACAAAATATATGGCCCAAAATAAAAGTAAAAGAATAACATAAGGGGCCTGTAACATTAACAGTAAAAGAAAAGAATTACACATCAAACCTTCTATGAGCCAGCACAACTCCAATAGGGAGATCAGTCAGAGGAATAAAAGTAGAATGACCACGATTCAAAAGTGGCATAGGCACGGGAGGAAAATCCGTTTGGGTACCAACAGACACCTTAAAATCGGTCTGAGTGCCAACGGATACATAACAGTCAGGCCTATGGATGGATGGCGCTGGAGTGCTGGACTCTGGCCTTATGGGCCTAAAAGATTGAGGAGGACTATCGGCCTCCAAACGCAGTCTTTTAGAAGGACCAGGCTTGCAGTCACCCTTCCTAAAATAAGTGAGGCCTTTCTCCTGTAGATATTGTATCAAGGATCCAGAGGACTCAGGTTCTTCTTGAACAGAACTCACAGAGGCCCAGTCCATAACAGGCTCAGTAGGGTTATAGTCCTCAGAAGGAGCATAATCCGGACTGCCCTGACTGTCGGAGTCATCCAGAGGGATGTAGCTAGTGTTAGAGCAGTTGCGACTAGCTGTAAATATAAAAGTAAGAATGTGTCAGACACCAAAAGAGGGAAAATGAGGAAAAAAGTAAAGAAGCAATACGAGGGAGATGCTTACCCATGGTTGGTCTCTTGAGAAATGAAGAACAAACCAGAAAACCACGCAAGGTATAGTAAAAATAGGTAACGCCCCACTATTTTAAAAAACTGAAGAAAGGAAAATGTAAAGATAATGGAAAACAATTAATAAGAGAATTAAAACATAATGGGAACTAATATGAGCATAAGGCGGAGTCAGATGACGAGGTAGATGACGTAATAAAATGAGTCAGATGACGAGGTATATGACGTATTAAAATAAGATATAAAAACTATAGTTATAATAGGAGAATTTATAAGAACAAGTTGGATTATAATGGGAACATCTTCCAGGAATTAGATGGACATCTTCCAGGAATGAGGAGAACTAACGAAGGTGGGGGTGATAAGGATGGGGACTTCCCCTCGATAAAACTGTATAAAAGGGCATGATTATTTCTGTAGAATTCAGTCTGTCTTTGGTAGTGCTTAGACTTCTAATCTAGGCATTGCTAATCTGGCTCACTTGGGTTTATTGCTGCAATAAATCTTGTCTACTTCATCCAGATCTGCACTGAGTGAGAAGTCTTTCTTTGCTTCCTTTTACTAAATTTAAGTATTTGTTTAATAATAAAAAACATATGCTGTATAAATATGGAAAATATAAACATCTATATACAATATAGATGATATTGATATGTGTATAGATCATAGTTCAATATGTTTCGACTCCTCAAATGAAACAATTTATGCCAAGTATACCATCTTTCCTCCTTTACTTTCTTTGCTGTTGATGGGCAAACTACGCATTTTGGAAGGACATGCTATTCTTCAACAGGAATGCATCACACAAGTCCTGTGCAAGTTCTTAACCACATTAAAGGCTTATCTATTATAAAACATGATAAAGAATATTCTGAAAGAATGAGGAATTTGCTGTAAGCGTAACATGCCGGCGTTGAAAAAATACTACTGATACTACTCATTGGATATTTTAAAAATTAAGCACATTACGTGTGCTGCCTCAATATAACCTGGAGATGCGGGATCAAATTGGGGAAAAAGGTATTAGACACCTAGATCCCTAAAACGAGTGAGGCCTTCTTGAAACCCCTCCTGGGGCAATGCGTCTGATGGTTGCTTTATCTAGAGATATCATCTGAAAGTGACCGCAGATGAGAGTGGACGACCCACTGAATTTTAACATATTGCGATGCAGAGGAAAAGAAAATTACAAGGACTTCTTCAGTAATTGGTGAGCAGAGACAGAAGCCCAATGCGCTCTGAATCATTAATTGTAAAAACTGGTCGGTTGATAGAGAACAGACACCTGTATCTAGCCCTATCGCATCTAGTCAGAAAGGATAGATGTCATATATTTACCATGCTAGTCTACAGTAGGTATTTCTGGAACTGGCTGGCTCAGCTTATCGCTGCTGTCTTCTGCAACATTTGTTAGGAGCCAGCCTTGTAGCACAGGAATGAACTGCATACGGAGAAGCCCTAAAGTCTATCTTATACAGGTAGTGAGCGATCCATAGTAGGCCGCAGTACATTCATGGAAATGTGTGGGTTACTCGTGCCATTTGTCGAGCAGATAGAGTCATAGGAATATGAGCCCAAACAAGGGGACTTATAGATGGCTTTCTCAGGGAGGTATGGCCAAAAACTGCCCCTATGCCTACAAAGATCCCAGGATTACATGATCAATCTACTCCCTGCAGCCAATTTGGCTACCATCTACCCATGTTCCAAGAGCAAGATCCCAAGGCCTAGAGTCTCACCCAGAACAGTGGGTCTTACGATGGGTACCCATCATGCACGATCAGACGAGGAACACTCGTGGGTCACGTCAACAAGTGCAACGGTGATGTCATTGTCTCCGAGACAATCATCTCGCGACCCACCCTGGAACCCTCCAGAGGTGCATGCACTTCTGAAAATCCGAGACAAATTCTTCAGAGCAGGAGACAAGGTGGGACAGCAAGAACCAAGTTGGCCATCAGAGAGGCGAAACATGCACATGCCCAGAGAATCCACGACCACCGCAGGGACAGCAGTGACACACGGCGCATTACCAACTACAGAACATCATTACCTGCCTCTTAAAATGACAGATCCCTTCCAGATGTGCTGAACAGCTTGTTGCAGAACGATGTGACGGCGAGGAAGATCAACCCTGCTCCTAATGGCCAGGCGCTGTGTCACACCACGGCTCATGTGAGGAAAACTCTATGCACAGTCAACCCACGTAAAGCTGCTGGACAAGACAATATCCCAAAGTGCTCAGAGAATGTGTCTAACAGCTGGCAGATGTTATCAACCACATTGCAACATCTCTGTGAGCAGCGTCGTTGTTTCCACGTCATTCAAGTCCACTATGATCATCACGGTGCCGAAGAAGTCAAGTCAAGTAAGCTTTTATTGTCACTTCAACCATATGGTACACAGTGAAACGAAACAATGTCCCTTCAAGACGTCCTTCAGTGTCCCACCATCATGAAGTGCTTCGAGTGGCTCATCACGAGAAACATCAAGAGCCTACTGCCCCCCTCACTGGACCCACTGCAGTTTGCGTATGGCCCCAACCGTTCAACGGATGACGCCATCTCCAACACACTCCATCTGGCCCTCTCAGACTTGGACACCTACGTTCGATTGCTGTACATAGATTTCAGTTCAGGATTAAATTCTATCATCCGCCCACACCTGATAGGGAAGCTGAGCCTGTTTGGCCTGATCACCTGCTGACTCACGACTGTGTAGCGACACAGATTGAAACACATCAAGTTTGCTGATGACACGACTATGGTGGGTCTCATCAGCAAGCACGACGAGTCAGCAAACACAGAGGAAATGCAGAGGCAAATGGACTGGTGCAGAGACAACAACCTTTGAACGTCTATAAGACAAAAGAGATTGTCGACTTCAGGAGGACACGGAAACACCACTCTCTCCGCTGAAAATCGACGACTTCTTTGTGATCATCAACAGAACCAAATTCCTGCGTGTCCATCTGGAGGAGAACAGCACCTGGTATCTAAACACCAGCTCCTTACACAAGAAAGCCCAATGGTATCTTTTTTTCTGAGAAGGCTGTGGACGGAGCAGCTTCTACCACTGATCCTGACCATCTTCTATAGCATGCTGAGCAGCTGCATCACCATCTGATTTGGGAATTGTGCCATCTCAGATGACAAGACCCTACTGTTGATAGAGAGGACAACAGAGAAGATAATCTGGGTCTCTCTTCTCTCTATCGAAGACATCTACACCACACACTGCATCCGCAAAACCACCAGAATTCTGGCTGATCAGACACCTATCAGACACACTCTGATGACTATCTGTCTCCTCAACAAAAAAGGGCTGGACTGATAATCACACACACACAAACACACTGATCAACAACCATTTATCAGTCCTGTGCAGCGGGACCATTGTCAGCAACATTATGATGGCTACTCCGCATGCATGATCAGGTGAGGAACACTCTTGTGTCCCTGGCCGGCAGATACTATACCCCGCTCTGCTTGTATACCAAGGACCTCTCTGAAGATGAAAGACAAGAAGTTGTCATTCCGGCCTTTTAAAACAAATAAAAGACAAATAGTTACATGCAACTATGAGTGGGCCCAAACAACTGCGCCATTGCCACTTGGGCGCACCACACAACAGGTGCGTCTTTTTAGCCCTCTTAAGCAAATATGACATACGTTTAACACAGGTTGGTGTGTGTGTGTGTGTGTGTGTGTGTGTGTGTGTGTGTGTGTGTGTGTGTGTGTGTGTGTTTGTTTAGTATGTGTACTGTCCATGAAGCACAAACATTTTGCGTTTTTACATTGTGTGTCTATATGTGTTGACCTATGTGGTTGTTTGTGTGCGTTTTTGTTTGTACGGTATGAGTGTCTGAATATGTATTGTGTATGGTATGTTTATTTTGGATGTGTGTGAGTGTGTGTGTTTAGTATGTGTGAGTGTAGGATGTGTAGTGTTTATGTCTGTGGTAAGTGTATAGTATGTGTATAGAGTGTGGTGTATGTGCCTGTGTACGTGTGTTTATGTGTGTGTGTGTATCTTCAGGATGTGTATGTATTACTGGAACTGCCCAGCTCTGGGGATTGTAAGCGATCAGCTAGAAACACCTGCTAAAGTTTGAAGCTAAGAACATACTGTACATCGGTACATCTGGCCATTGAACATACAATGAAGATTTAATTTCAGCCTTTTAAGGGAGAAAGAAGAAAAATAGTTACAATCTGTGCCATTGTCACAACCTGTGCCTTTTTATCATGCTAAGACCTCGTAAACAAATATGACATAAGTCATGGTGTCATATGTGGTGTATGTGCCTGTGTACGTGTGTTTATGTGTGTGTGTATCTTCAGGATGTGTATGTATTACTGGAACTGCCCAGCTCTGGGGATTGTAAGCGATCAGCTAGAAACACCTGCTGAAGTTTGAAGCTAAGAACATACTGTACATCGGTACATCTGGCCATTGAACATACAATGAAGATTTAATTTCAGCCTTTTAAGGGAGAAAGAAGAAAAATAGTTACAATCTGTGCCATTGTCACAACCTGTGCCTTTTTATCATGCTAAGACCTCGTAAACAAATATGACATAAGTTTAAGGCATCATCATAGCTATGATGATGCCTTAAACTTATGTCATATTTGTTTACGAGGTCTTAGCATGATAAAAAGGCACAGACGTGGCTTTCTAATGCAACATTGCTAGATGTCACTCAACGTGGGCCAGGTTTGAGCCTACCTCAACCATGTTAGGCCATGTCATGTAAAAACTGTTTAGTTTAATCAGATCTAGAAGATGCAGATGTTCAATAGATAAATAAATAAATAAAAACCTTTAAAAGACCAATGTAGCCCTCGCACATTTATGACATCAGCACTATTTAAATCTCTGGCAGGTCCATTAATGGATCCTTTGCATATAAGGCCAGGCAAGGATGTCCCAGCCCAGCACATTCTAGATCCTGAAATTCTTAGAGACTTCTCCAATCAGCCCAACCTCCCACCACATCATAGATAAGTCACTTTTCTGTCTGTGGCTGTCTCATGACCTTGACATTGTTGTCCATTAAGTGCGACTCACTTTTGTAAGCGTTGAATTTGGGCCAACAGTAGGTCGGCCAATTTAACACACAGTGAATAAATAATTCTCGACTTCATCCATGTCGCTCATCTGCTAGAGTTGGTTATACCCAACCTTCCACATTTCACGACTAAAGCCCGTCCAGTACAGTACTCTGGCAGGCCTACAGATGTATGCATTGTACAGTTTCTAAACTAATTAGAGACTTCTGCAACCACTGGTCTGCCTCCATGGGAATGTTTGCAGCCATTCGTAGAACGTAGGAGGGGCGGCCACAGGTCTTCCGACTGGCAACCTCAAGGACAACGCTAAGCGGTCAGGGTGATCCATACGCAATCACAAGGCAAGGCTGCCATATCGACAATCAAGTGGAATGTGTCATGTCTGGACACAGGTCTCCATTGGATCACAAACCAAAGCATTTGACCCCGGGCCCAAGCGCCATCGCCACTTGGGCGCACCTCACAACATGTGCAACTTTTTAGCACTCTAAGACCTCTTAAGCAAATATGATGATGGCGATCAACTAGACACACCCGCCAAAGTTTGAAGCCACGAACATACATCAGTACATCGTGCCATTGAAGATACAATGAAGATTTTATTTCAGTCTTTTAAGTGAGAAAGAAGAAAAATATTTACGACATGTGAGTCGTTTTATCACTCCAAGACCTCTTAAGCAAATATGACATAAGTGGAAGGCATCGTCATGGCAAGACGAGTCTTTCTAATGCAACAGTCCTAGCTGTCACTCAATGTGTGCCTGGTTTGGTGGCGACTGTAGAGGCGCAGATGTTTGATGCGTGTGAGAAGTGTGTGTGTGTTTGTTTTTTATGTGTACCTTGTGTGAAGCATAAGAAGGTTGTTTGTTTGTGTGTCTGTCTGTGTGAGTGTGTGTGTGTGTGGGTGTGTGTGTGTGTGTGTGGGTGTGTATGTGGTTGTTTGTGTGTGTGTGTGTGTGTGTGTGTGTGTGTGTGTGTGTGTGTGTGTGTGTGTGTGTGTGTGTACGGTATGAGTGTCTGAATGTGTATTGTGTATGGTATGTTTATTTTGGATGTGTGTGAGTGTGTAGTGAGTGTGTGTGTATATATGTTTGTAGTATGCATGTATAATGTTTGTTTGTGTTTAGTATGTGTGAGTGTAGGATGTGTAGTGTTTCTGTCTGTGGTAAGTGTATAGTATGTGTGCGTATAGTGTGTATAGTGTATGTGGTGTCTGTGTATGTGTGTTTGTGTGTGTGTGTATCTTCAGGATGTGTGTGTATTACTGGAACTGTCCAGCTCGGGGGATTGTAGGCGATCAGCAAGAAACAACTGCTGATGTTTGAAGCTAAGAACATACTGTACATCAGTACATCTGGCCATTGAAGATACAATGAAGATTTAATTTCAGCCTTTTAAGGGAGAAAGAAGAAAAATAGTTACAATCTGTGCCACTGTCACAACCTGTGTGCCTTTTTCATCATCCTAAGACTTCGTAAACAAATATGACATAAGTGGAAGGCATCGTCATGGCTAGTCGTGTCTTTCTAATGCAACAGTGCTAGCTGTCACTCAATGTGTGCCTTATTTGGTGGCGACTGTCGAGGCGCAGATCCTTCAGCAGGTCGTTATCTCTTTAGGATGAGTTCAATGTTTGATGTGTGTCAGAAGTATGTGTGTGTTTGTTTAGTATGTGTACCTTGTGTGAAGCATAAGAAGGTTGTTTGTGTGTGTGTGTGTGTGTGTGTGTGTGTGTGTGTGTGTGTGTGTGTGTGTGTGTGTGTGTGTGTGTCTGTGTGTGTCTGTGTGTGTGTGTTTGAGTGTGATTGTGTAGTTGTGTGAGGGTCGGCTGTGTAGTGTTTGTGTCTGTGATAAGTATATAGTATGTGAGCGCAATAGTGTGTATACTGTATGTGTCTGTGTACACTGGTGTTTGTGTCTTCAGGACGTGTGTATTACTGGATGGAACTGGCCACCCCAGGGGTTTGTAGGCGATCAGCTAGAAGTTTGAAGCAAAGAACATAGTACATCTGGCCATTGAAGATACAATGAAGATTTTAATTCGAGCCTTTTAAGGTTGAAAGAAGAAAAATAGTTACAACCTGTGCCATCGTGAGTTGGGCGCATAATTTGGGCACTTTTGGGGCTCTGTCTAAAGCTCGTCCAGTGCTAGTCTTAACTAAAAATTTTCACCCGTTCAACTAAATGTAGGAGGACAATGGATGTGTGAAATTTACTCATACCTGTCTAACTGTGAAAAAGCAGAAATTTTACCAAGTATAAGAATTGGGAATGTATTTTAATGTTAATTAATGATGTAGTTTATTATAGGGAAAAGTGTGAACTTTGAACGTATTATTCATGATGAACGCTTAAATGAATCAATTTGAGTTTCATGTTAAAGGGTTTAATTTATCTAAAGCAGTTACGTGAATCAATTTCTGATCTCTACAACAAGGCAACAAATATTCAGAATGCATGCATTCTAATGCATGAATGTGTAGAAAATCATTATTCTTTGAGATTTATGCTGCTCATGCGGAGATAAAGCGATTTCCGCACAGTTATGTAAAACATACAAAACGAGTTGATATACAGTTTTGATGCTCAAAAAGTTTTTTTTCAATTATGCTATAATGCATGATGTGTTGGAAATCAACATTCTTTTGAGTTTTATGCGGAGATAAAGCGTTTCCCGTGTTCTTAGACACTTAGAGTTGTTTTTCAGCATGTATGCTATAATGCATGAATGTGGTGGAAATCATCATTCCTTTGAGTTTTATGCTTCTCACGCAGAGATAAAGCGTTTCCCATGTTCTTAGCGCTGTAGGAGCTCAGGAAAGCGGTTTTCTCACACAACTAATGCTCAGTTATGTAAAACATACAAAACGAGTTGATATACATTATATTCTTCTTTCATCTTTTATATACTTTATTTGAATATGTTCATATTCATAATCTATTTTTTATTATAGACTTATTTCATATTCTTCATTGAATACTCAATTAGATTTATGAAATGCATCCGCTGCACAAGAGTGAAATTCAATTATGTTAAAACACTAATCGATGCATTAAAGAATGTGCTTTGCTTAAATATTCTTTTTTATTTGTTGAAATTAGAGGGTATGTCAAAACAAATTGTATGATGCAATTTGCAAATTGTATGGTGCACCACATTGGTTAACACCATTTATCCTAAAAATGTCATCAATGTGTTTGAGTTGCTAGGACCTGAGCATGTAAGATATTGCAAGAATTCCTTTTTCTTCAGGATAGCACATTTCACCACTGGGGAAATAATTGGTTTGTAATACAATGAAGGAGAGGTGACGCAACGTTGGGGATAATAACTCCAAAAATAATGGACAATTTTTTTTCTTGAAAAGACAATTGCATGTTAAAAAACAACTGTACGCATAATGCACATGAAGACTGTAGTACAATATCTTTCAGAACATGTTACTTCATGAGGAGAATCATCCGAAATTATTAGCATATGATTCATTATGTCCAAGATTGTATCCTTTTTTTTTTTTTTTTCCCCGATTTTCTCCCTAATTTAGTCGTGTCCAATTTCTCCCCGTCACTACGGGGCTCCCACATTAAAGCTACTACTACCACTCAGCCGGGAGGGCCGAAGACTATCACGTGTTTCCTCCGAACCACGTGACGCCAGCCGACCGCATCTTTTCGAACTGCTCGCTCGCGCACCGTTGGGGGCGGCGTAACACACTCGGAGGACAGCGCTATCCGCTCCCTCCGTTGCGCGAGCTCACAGACGCCCCTGATTGGCTGTAGAGTCGTGATTAATGTGGGAGCACTAAGTACCTCTCATCCCTCCCCTCTGAGAGAGCTCGGCCAATCAGCTCTCTCTAGACCTCCGGCTGCGAGAGGTTACAGCACCACTCGGGATTCGAACTAGCGATCTCCGGATGATAGGGCGAGCGCTTTAACCACTGCGCCACTCGGAGGCCAAGATTGTATCCTTGACAACATTAAGAAAAGTTTTTCACATTTTGAGCATAAAAATTGTATATGAACTAGTTTTGTATGTTTTACATAACTGTGCATTAGTTGTGTGAGAAAACCGCTTTCCTGAGCACGTACAGCGCTAAGAACACGGGAGACGCTTTATCTCCGCATGAGAAGCATAAAACTCAAAGGAATGATGATTTCCAACACATTCATGCATTATAGCATAAATGTTGAAAAACAACTTTTTTGTTATTCTTTTGCACATTTTGAGCATGAAACCTGTACATCAACTCGTAGTGTATGTTTTACATAACTGTGCATTAGTTGCATAAGAAAACCGCTTTTCTGAGCTCGTACAGCGCTATGAACACGGGAAACGCTTTATCTCCGCTTGAGACGCATAAAACTCAAAGGAATGATGATTTCCAACACATTCATGCATTATAGCATACATGTTGAAAAACAACATTTTTATTATTCTTTTTCACATTTTGAGCATGAAAACTGTATATCAACTCGGTTTGTATGTTTTACATAACTGTGCATTAGTTGTGTGAGAAAACCGCTTTGCTGAGCTCGTACAGCGCTAAGAACGCTTTATCTCAGTGTGAGAAGCATAAAACTCAAAGGAATGATGATTTCCAACACATTCAACTTTTTATTATTCTTTTTCACATTTTCAGCATGCAACCTGTATATCGACTCGTTTTGTATGTTTTACATAACTGTGTATTACGTGTGTGAGAAAACTGCTTTCCTGAGCGGGTACAGCGCTAAGAACACGGGAAACGCTTTATCTCCGCATGAACAGCATAAAACTCAAAGGAATTATGATTTCCAACACATTCATGCATTATACCATACATGTTGAAAAACAACTTATCTGTCATTCTTTTTCACATTTTGAGCATGAAACCTGTACATCAACTCGTTTTGTATGTTTTACATAACTGTGCATTAGTTGCATGAGAAAACCGCTTTTCTGAGCTCGTACAGCGCTAAGAACACGGGAAACGCTTTATCTCCGCCTGAGACGCATAAAACTCAAAAGAATGTTGATTTCCAACACATCATGCATTATAGCATAATTGTTGAAAAAAAACTTTTTAATTTTTTTTTGTTTCACATTTTGAGCATCAAAACTGTATATCAACTCGTTTTGTATGTTTTACATAACTGTGCGGAAATCGCTTTATCTCCGCATGAGCAGCATAAATCTCAAAGAATATGATTTTCAACTCATTCATGCATTAGAATGCTTGCATTATGAATATTTGTTGCCTTGTTGTAGAGATTAGAAATTGATTCACGTGTCTGCTTTAGATAAATTAAAGCCTTTAACATGAAACTCAGATTGATTCATTTAAGCGTTCATCATGAATAATACGTTCAAAGTTCACACTTTTCCCTATAATAAACTACATCATTAATTAACATTAAAATACATTCCCAATTCTTATACTTGGTAAAAATTTCTGCTTTTTTCACACTTAGACAGGTATGAGTAAATTTCACACATCCATTGTCCTCCTACATTTAGTTGAACGCGTGAAAATTTTTTAGTTAAGACTAGCAATGGATGAGCTTTAGACAGAACCCCAAAAGTGCCCAAATTATGCGCTCACGATGGCACAGGTTGTAACTATTTTTCTTCTTTCAACCTTAAAAGGTTCGAATTAAAATCTTCATTGTATCTTCAACGGCCAGATGTACTATGTTCTTTGCTTCAAACATTCTAGCCGTAATACACACATCCTGAAGACACAAACACCAGTGTACACAGACACATACAGTATACACACTATTGCGCTCACACACTATATACTGATCACAGACAAAAACACTACACAGCCGACCAAAACACATACTACACAATCACACTCAAACACACACACACACACACACACACACACACACACACACACACACACACACACACACAGGCACTACAATCTATACACACACATACACACATACTACACAACTACCAAACACACAAACACTAGACACCCACATCCTACACACTTGTAGACTTATACATACTACACATACACACAACCATTACACATGCTTTCTAGACACATTTAAACACATATGCTCAATACAAACAGATACGCACATCCCAACTGCACATAGCACACACACAATACACATCATAAATAAATAATAACCACAGACAAACACACGTCTCACACACATCCTACGCATGTCTGCACACATTTATACACATCATAGAATCCTGCTCAAGCTCAAGCGCCATTACAGTTGCCACGAAACCCATCTGATATTGTGTGACAGCTAACAATGCCTAACTAGAAAGACACGTCCAGCCATTAAACTTGTGATGTTTGTTCAAGAGGTTGTAGCGTGCTAAAAAGTCACACAGATTGTGAGGTGCGACCAAGTTGTGACCACAACCAAGGTGCGACCACAGTTGTTTGGTCTTGCTCATCGCTGCTTGTAATTATATTGCTTTTTGGTCTTTCGGCTGTGCCCTTTCAGGGGTCGCCACAGTGAATCATCCACCTCCATCTAACCCTATCCTTTGTATCCTCTTCTCTCACGCCAACTAACTTTATGTCCTCTCTAACTACATCCATAAATCTCCTCTTTGGTCTTATAGACCTCCTGCTTGGCAGTTCCAACCTCAGCATCCATCTACCGATATATTCACAATCTCTCCCCTGAACATGTCCAAACCACCTCAATCTGGCCTCTCCAAAACATCTAACATGAGTTGACCCTCTGATGACCTTATTCTCAATCCTATCCATCCTAGTCATGCCCAAAAAGAACCTCAACATCTTCATCTCCACCACCTCCAGCCCTGCCTCCTGTCATTTCTTCAGTGCCACTGTCTCTAAGCCATAGAGCATCGCTGTTCTCACCACTGTCTTGTACACCTTTCCTTTCATTCTCACTGAGCTACTCTTTTATCGCTCAGCACATCTGACACTTTTCTCCACCCGTTCCTTCATTCCTGCGCTTTCCAGAACATACCTCCACCTCTACAAAATTTCCTCCACCTGTTCCCTGCTCTCGCTTACAAAGCACAATGTCATGTACGAACATCATAGTCCCTGGAGACTCCTGTCTAACCTCATCTGTCATCCTGTCCATCACCAGATCCTTCATCACTCCACCTTGAACTCTTCTGTCACGCCTACAACACATCTCAACTCTGTCTTACAGCTCTCACACATGTCCTGCACCACTCTAACATACTTCTCCGCCACTCCAGACTTCCTCAAACAACACCACAGATTCTCTCTCAGCACCCTGCCGTATGCTTTCTCTAAATCCACAAAGATACAAGGTAACTCTATATTACCTTCTCTGTACTTCTCCATCAGCATCCTCAAAGCAAATATTGCATCTGTTGTACACTTTCTAGGTATGAAACCATGTTGCTGTTCACAAATGCTCATCTCTGCCCTTAACCTAGCTTCCACTACTCTTTCTAAAAAGGTTCATTGTATGGCTCATCAGCTTTATGCCTCAGTAATTGCCACAGCTCTGCACATCTCCGTTGTTCTTAAAAATTGGCACCAATACACTTCTTCTCCAGTCCTCTGAAATCCTCTCACTCTCCAAGATCTTGTTAAACAAACAAGTTAGAAACTCTACTGCAACCTCTCCTAAGCACTTCCATACCTCCACAGGTATGTCATCAGGACCAACAGCCTTTCCACTCTTCATCCTCTGTAATGCCCTCCTCACCTCACTCTTACCTCACTCTTACTCATTCATCAACTCTTTAAAGTATTCCTTACATCTTCCCATCACGCTCCTGGCATCTGTCAGTACTTTTCCATCGTAATCTTTAATCACTCTAACATGCTGCACATCCTTCCCATCTCTTTCTCTCTGATTCTGTAGGTCAAAAGCCCTGGTGGAGGCCGTTATTAACCCGGGCCGCGACCGATCCGGTATGGAAATGATATTTGTGATTCGCATCATTGATTTGACAAATGTTTTACTTTGGATGCCCTTCCTGACACAACCCTCTGCATTCATCCAAACTTGGGGCTGGCACAAGAAGACACCCCTGAAGGTGGGTGTTGGTGGATGAGATAGGTCAGACTCTATGATTCTATCTTCTTGACAAGATGGCACGAGTAACCCACCCATTTCCACAAACGTACCGTGGCGTACTATGGAACGCTCACCACCTAGCATATCATACAGCCATTTGGCCTTCTCTGAACACACCAGACAAAAATGTCTCCAAACTCACATATACAACACATATACACACCCCACACTCACACACACAGACACACACTTCACACACAGACGACAGAGACACACACACACAAACATACATACTCATACAATACTACACACACGACATATCAAACACATGCGGGCACACACTATAAACAAACACTGACACACACAAACTACTCATCCTACACATACAGTACACATCCTACACACACACGCCTTACACACAGTACACATCCTATACACACCCTATGCCTCCTGCACAAATGAAGACCGGGCCCAAGCACCAGCGCCATTGCAGTTGTCACCATGCAATCACTAGCAATGACACATAGAAAGAGATGTCCAACTCCGACGATGACTTGAACTTCAGTCATATTTAGTGACATCATTGTCCAGTGGGTTTTTTGTCCAGTGGGCTTTTTAAAATAAAAAGAAGAAATATATTTGAAAGCAATGATGAGAGGGCCCAAGCATAAAAGTGTTGGCCATGGGTGCATATTCAAATATATTTCTTCTTTTTATTTTAAAAGGCTGCAGGGCCAACTCCTAGGTTTTCATCTTCTGACAGAACTAATTGTTGGACTTCCAGACCGTCGTATGGTATGCGCCAGCAACCGAAATGAATGCGAGTTGTATCTTATATGGCCTGATGTACTTCTTGGCATCCACCTTCAGCAGGAAGTTCTTTGGGGAACTTTCAGACCCATTGTCCTGGGTGAGGCTCAGGGCCTTGGGCTCTTGCTCTGAGAACATGGGTTGACGGTGGCCAAATTGGGGCCTACAGGTCGCAGATTGATCATCCTAGGTTCTTTGTGGGGCTGACGGTGGAAGCTCCTAGAGAATACCTGAGAATTAGTCCACCTGTTTGTGAAACACTGGGAAAGGTGGTTGTGGGTGGTTCAGCTAGCTCAGACCGTATGACCCTAACTGCTTGACAAAGTGACATGAGTAAACCATTAATTTCAATAAACGTACTGCGGCCTACTATGGAATGCTCACCATTCTGCATTCACACTTATCATACTGGCCTTCAGCCTTGTCTGTGTGCTTTTCATTCCTGGGGGATTTTCATTCTTTATGGCTCTTCGCAGCGTTCGCAGCAAACAGCAGCGATAAGCTGAGCTGGCCAGATTTGGAGTTCCAGGAATTACCTACTGTAGCCAAGCATGGTAAATCTGTGACACCTATAATGTCTGTCTAGATGTGAAATGCCTAGTTACAGCTTTGTGTTCTTTTTTTTTTCCCAAATATATTTATTGGCATTTAACAAAGATGCAACATAGTAAATATACAAAAACATGCATTTCAAATTTCTACTTTACAACCCATCCCAGTCCCTCCCTTCCCCCACCCTAACTGCAAAACCAAACAAAAACAAACATCCAAACAAACAGAAGAAAAAGAGACAGAAAGAGAAAAAAAAAAAGAAAAAAGAAAATTAATCCTCTACTGCATCTTCATGTAACAGATCAATAGTATCAATATAATTTAACACTGGTTCCCATGTTTTATAAAAGGTTTTTAAAGACCCTTTTAAAGAAAAGCGGATTTTTTCTAGTTTTAAACATAAAAGAATTTCTTTTTATTTTTTCTTCTAATTTCTTCTTATCTCCCATAAGAAGGTGGGGAAGCGAGTTTCCACTTGAGGAGAATAAGCCTCCTGGCCAATAGTGTGGTGAAAGCAACAACAGTTTGGGTTGTCGAGGATAAGTTTGAATCAAAAGGAATTCCGAATAGAGCTGTTAAAGGATTTGGGGTGATTGACAATCCGAATGACTTTTCGAAAGCATAAAATATTTTAGACCAGAACTCTGTCAAGCTTGGACAGGACCAGAACATATGCGTGTGATTTGCCGGAGACTGTCTGCACCTATTGCAAGTGTCACTTCTTTCTTGGTATATTTTAGCTAACCTGGCGTTAGTATAGTGTGCTCTATGAAGAATCTTGCACTGTATCAGTCTGTGTCGAGCACATATTGAGGATGAATTTATTAGACAGAGTGCGTTATTCCATTCTGTTTCGCTCATAGCAACACCAAGTTCCTGCTCCCATACATTCTTCACTGATTCAGTGGAGTCAGTATTTAAAGTGCCGATTGATTCGTAAATGATAGAGATTAACCTTTTACTATCTGGATTAAGAGCAAGAATGGTGTCCATTTTCGAATCAGGAGGAAGGTTAGAGAACTGAGGAAACTGATTTTGTACAAAATGTCTAATCTGAAAGAAACGGAAAAGATGTGTCTTGGGAAGATTAAACTTTCCTGACAACTCCGAAAATGATCTGAATTTACCTTTATCATACAAATCCCTGATAGATATAAGACCCTTGAAGAACCAGTCAAGAAAAACTGCATCCGTACACGATGGCAGAAAAGATATATTTTTTGCTACGGGCAATATATATAATATTTCTTCTAATTCGTGCATGTTTTCCAAGCCACAAAAAAGAGTTAGTTGTCTGGTCCAAAGTCACAAAGAAAGACTTGTTAATATAAACAGGTATATGTTGGAAAAGATATAAGAATTTAGGCAGAATTGTCATCTTGACCAAATTAATACGCCCAATTAGCGATATTGGAAGAGAGGACCATCTCTGTATATCTTTCCTGTAAGCTTCTAATAAAGCATTGAAATTTTTGCTGAAAATAACCGTAACTGCTTTAGCAACAAAAACACCCAAATATCTGAATCCCTCCTGGGCCCATTTAAAAGGAAAAGGGTATCTAGACAGCATCTCAGCTGCCGGGTTGATTGGAAACAACTCACTTTTTTGAAGATTCAATTTGTAACCTGAAAATTTACCAAACAAGTCAAAAATGTGCAGAATTGGTGTTAGTGATGAAATGGGATTAGATATATATAAAAGTAGGTCATCTGCATAAAGGGATAATTTATAAGAAGTTCCAAACCGAGTAATGCCCTCAAACCCTTCCTCACCTCGCAGCCAGATGGCCAATGGCTCCATTGCCAAAGCAAACAACAGGGGCGAAAGAGGGCAGCCCTGTCGTGTACCTCGGAGCAAGGGAAAAGTTTTAGAATGTGTCGCATTGGTATGTACCGATGCAACCGGGGCGGCATACAATAATTGAATCCAAGCTATAAAGTTTGAGCTGAAACCAAATTTGCGTAGAATGAAAAACAGATACCCCCATTCAACCCTGTCAAACGCCTTCTCTGCATCTAAAGATAATAGAACCTCGGCATTGTCAGAGCTCGACGAGAGGATAGTATTAAAAAGTCTCCTGGTAAGAGTGTCTACCAGTCATGAAACCTGTCTGATCTGGGGAAATAACAGCAGGCAGCACTTGTTGAAGACGAAGCGCAAGGATCTTAGATAAGATTTTAAAATCCACATTCAACAAAGAAATTGGCCTGTAACTGCTACAGAGCAGTGGATCTTTATCCTTCTTTAGCAAGAGCGATATGGATGCCTCAGACATGGTTGTTGGAAGCCGACCCGAAGAAAAAGCCTCATTGTATACTCTCTGCAGTATTGGGGCTAATACAGAAGAGAAGATTTTAAATAATTCGATGGTAAAACCATCAGGACCAGGCGATTTGCCATTTTGAAGTAAATTAATTGCCTCTTGCACTTCCTTGGTAGACACCGGTCTGCCCAGATCATTTGTAGGGTCTTCATTTACACAGGGGAATGGTAGTTGATCAAGAGGGTTCTGGTCATTCAGTATTTCTGCATCGCACTCTGAGGTATAAAGGTCTGTGTAATATTTTTAAAAAATGCAATTAATTTCCTCTGGGTCGAAAATTATATCACCTTTAGGAGATTTAATTTTGGGGATCAGTTTAGCTGTGCGGGCAATTCGAGATTGAAATGAAAGTAATTTACCAGCCTTTTCACCAAATTCAAAAAAAGTTTGCGTGGTACTCAACATTTGCTTTTCAATTTTATTCGTTAAAAGTAAATTATACTCTGAATGGAGTTGAAGTCGCTTTTTATAAATTCCAGGTGACGGGGTCAAAGAATATTGGCGGTCCAATATAGAAAGTTGATCCGATATTTCGGCCAATCTGGAGTTCTCGGATTTCCTCAGCTGACAGACATATGAAATGATCTGTCCTCGGATATAACACTTAAATGCTTCCCACAACATGCTACTGCTAACTGAATTGTTGTCATTCATTTCAAAATATAGATTTATATGAGTTGCAAGAAAATCCTTGAAATTGTTGTCAGAGAGTAAATGTGAACTAAATCTCCACTGCTTAAAATACGTCCTAGCTTGCGGGAACATTAAATCCAAAGAAGTGGGGGCATGATCAGAAATGACTATACTATGATAATCACAAGAGCTGATAGAGTGGATCATTCTGTTATCCAAAAGAAAAAAATTGATCCGTGAATAGGAATGGTGAACATGTGAAAAAAAGGAGAAGGCTTTTCTATCCGGAAATCTTGATCTCCAGGGATCGGACAGACCAATCTGTTTGGTATAAGATTCTAAAAGTTTGGCAGAGTTAGTCAGTGTTGACTGTTTTGAGGAAGACCTGTCCAATATGGTATTTTGCACCAAATTAAAATCCCCCCCTATAATTATGTGGTGACTATCAAGGTTAGGGAGTACAGAAAAAAAATCAGCAAAAAACTTATCATTATCCCAATTTGGGCCGTATACACATGCTAAAACAACGGGAACTGTTTGTAAAATACCAGACACAATCACATAACGACCATATGAATCTGAGATCACTGATTCTGGTTCGAAAGCAATGTTCTTATGCACAAGAATTGCAGCCCCTCTTGCCTTCATGCCAAATTTGGAGTGAAAGCAATGACTGATCCATGCGCCCTTAATGCGAGAAACATCTGAAGTGTGGAGGTGAGTTTCTTGTAAAAAAATTATATCTCCGTTAAGGAACTGTAGTTGTGAAAGAACTTTTTTAGTCTTAACACAATTATTTAAACCTTTTACATTCCAAGAGATAAAACGAATGTTTGTATTTAGTTTTGTTTGGTTACCAGCCATTTGAATCCGAAATAGCTATTGGATGAACCTGACACACGTGATGCAGAACATGAGGACCAAAAAGAAAAAAAAAAGGGGGGGGGGGAGAAGAGAAAAAGGAGAAAGGAAAAAAGAGAAAGAGCGAAAGAGAAAAAAAGAGAGAAAAAGAAAAAAAAACACACACACACAAACATAACATAGAATTAAACACTTACCTCTAAGCTCCCTTTAAACAACTGCACAGTAGATTATGTACCTTATCAGGTACCTTACTTCCGTTTCTACTCCTACTAAACCTACAAACCTTATATCCCCAATAATTCACTGTAACCCCAAATGTAAAATAATAGTCCAAAATGTATTTCCAATTATATATCAAATGAGAACTAATTCCTCCATCACAAATTTAGTGTATATTAGGTTAGTACAGCTCCAAACTTACAGAGTTTCTATAACAGAAGAGATTCAGCATAAATTTGTGTTGTGTTGTATTCGACACATCCAGAGGCAAAATTGCGTCAGGCTCATAATATTACGGCAAACTGTCACGCTGGGAGTCCAAATATCGCCTGCCCTCTTCCACTGATGTAAACCACTTGTTGTTCCCTTCTTTGGTCGTTATACGAAGCCACGCTGGATACAAAAGAGCTGGTTTAAATCCCTGTTTGTACATTTCGGCCATGACTTCACGATACTGAACCCGCTGTTCTAATACTTCAGGGCTGTAATCTTCATAGATGGCGATCGGGTTCCCTTTATATTTAAGTTCACCTCGCTTTTTACACGCTTCGCGGATTATCCTATCCTTTAATTGGTAGTGGTGTAAGCGGACCACAACTGCTCTTGGCTTCCCCCCTGCTTTCGGTTTAGCGGCGAGGGATCTGTGCGCCCTGTCTAGCTCTGGGGGGGCAGGTAAAACCTGATTGCCAAAAACTTCAAAAAGCATCTCGGAGAAGAAGGTAGTCGGCCGTGGGCCTTCTAGTGATTCTGGCACTCCAATTATCCTGAGGTTATTCCGCCTGCTCCGCGCTTCCAGATCAGCGGTCTTAGCTTTGAGTTTAGCATTACTCTCCGCTAACGCTGCGAGAGAAGTTTCCAAGCGTTCTACACGTTCATCCAGCGATTCCGCATGAGCCTCCAACGTGGAGAGCCTCTGACCGTACTCAGATACAGTGGCTTGTACGCAGTCAAGCTTCACATCCAGTGTTGAAATAACGGTCTTAAATTCGGCCGCTAAGGCCGCTCTATGTTCTTCTAGTAGGCCTGTTAGGGCCGCCATGCTCACTTTTCCTGACGTCGCGGATACTTCGTCTTCTTTACCAGATGCCTTCGCCGCTCTAGTTGTCATTTTGGACATATATAAATATTCCAAAAAGAAAAAGATACATACATACAGTTAGCCTTAGTGATTTGTCAGTAATGGTCAGAGGGGTAGATAAAGGTATAAACGAAACTTAATGGGGAGACGAGACAGACACGTCTACTCCATCACCCTGCTACCCGGAAGTCTCCACAGCTTTGTGTTCTTGATCAACTGACCAGTGTTTACAGTTGATGATTCAGGGAACCTGGTTCTGAAGCAGGTGAAAACCTGGCCAATAGAAACCTGCACTGTTGTTTTGAGAATACTTTTAGGAAGGCTGCAACTTACAGCAACTTGACTGACTTGGAGGAGTACACATCAGCGACCAGTTACTTCAAGCAGCGCACCGATGATGTTGCTGTCTCCAAGAACATCATCTCACGAACAACCAGAAACTCACCGTCACCCGCCTGTGACAGTGACGGCTCCATTCAATTCCTCAAACTGCAGAGGCTAACAGTCTGATGTAGGCACAACAACTTGTTTCTGAACCTTGCTAAAATGACATGGACATGATTGTTGACGTCTGGAGGACACAGAGCGGCAACCGATGACCATCAGCTGCTCCTGTGTGGAGATCGTCAACAGCATCAAATTCCTGGTTGGCCACCTGGAGGAGAACCTCACTTGGTCCCTCAACACCAGCTCCTTGCACACGATAGTATGAAAAACATCTTCTCTTCCTGAGATGGCTGAGGATGGCTCAGCTTCCACCACCGATCCTTACCACTTTCTATAGAGGGACTATCGAGAGAATCCTGAGCAGCTGCATCACAGTCTGGTGTTCCCCTCGGACCGCAAGACCTTACAGCGGAAAGTGAGAACAGCAGAAGAGGTCACCGGGGAGACACAGATCACACTCACTCTTCACCCTCCTGCCATCTGGAAAAAGATAGCAAGGAATTCGATAACTCACATCCAGCCTGTGCAACAGCGTCTTTTCACAAGACATCCATCAACAAAAAGAGGACTGGACTGATAAACAAGAACAAACAAACACACACACACACACACACACACACACACACACACACACACACACACACACACACACACACACACACACACACATACACACACACACACACACACACACACACACACACACACACACACACACACACACACACACAATCACTCAGATAACTGAGAACATTCAAACTGAACTTATAAACAACACGCGCAAACACACTGATCGACAACCATCTAACAAATTGTCCATACTGACTGAACAGATAAACTGAAATAACTGATTATACACACTGATCAACAGCCATCTATAAATGGTTCACACCAACCTGCAATTGCTCTTTTGCACAATATCCATTATAGGCACAAAACTATTTGATCTTTGTTGCTACTTCAAAGGAATGGCTCCTGATGAGCAATGAGTCCTCAAGTCATTACATCATCAGCTCAAAGTAATGAAATGTGTCATGTTGTCACGTTGTGATTTTCTTACTCTTGTTTGAACATTTGCACAAGCACTTTATGTTGTCTCTTTTTTTCTATAGAACTTAGTTTTCTGTTAACTTAAAAATGTCAATCTGTCTAGTCACAGCTAGGCAGCTAATTAGGTTGCTTAGTTAGCTAGTTAGTTTTTGTTCATTCCTGATAATTTATGTTGTATGTAGGACCTTGCTCCTAGAGGAACGTTGTTTCATGTCACTGTGTACTAAACTGTATATGGTTGAAATGAAAATAAAAGCCTACTTGAATTTGGCTCAGTTAGCCTGGCTTTTGAACACATAAAGTGAACAACAAGCTAAAGCCCCATGCTTTGTGTTCACCCGCATGTAAAAACCTACACCTAGACATTGTGGCACGCCCATTGCTGGGATGCTGGGATCCAGTCAGCTATGTCTCTCCGCTACAGAAACATTACCTCACACCGTGTCATTTCTAGGCTGACCCGCCATCAGAAGTACTCAGGCCTCCGACCTGCATTGGGGAAGTGTATGTCGATACACCACCATTTCCTCATGTATTTGCTGCCTCTCTTCTGTCCCTGCTCATCGCTTACTGAATGTATCCACATTATTTTATTCTATAAACTATAAACAAAAAGCTGTTTCTGTATTTATATATTTTTTCTTATTTTCTTATTTCTTATTTAGTTGCACGTTTTCTTATTCATACTCTCTTAATTTATTAGTATAGTCATATTCTTTGTTTCCACGAAAGGAATGATCATTTCCAACACTTTCATGCATTATGACATTGATTTTGAGTAACATTTTTTTTGTTATTTCTTTTCACATTTTGAGCATATATAAACCATATAAACTCATATTATCTCAGTTTGTATGTTTATCATTATCATGCAATAGTTGTGTGAGATTCTCCTACAGCGCTAAGAACAGCGCAAACGCTTTATCTCAGCATGAGACGCATAAAAGTGAAAAGAATGATAATTTCCAACACTTTCATGAATATTGGCATACATGTTGAATAACTATTTTTTTTTAGCCCTTTTCATATTTTGAGCTTAAAAAGTGCATATTAATACGTTTTGTGTGTTTTACAAATTTTATTCTACACACACAAAGGCTAAGAACATTAAACATACATTAAAGATACTGCACACACACTCAGACGACACACACACACACAAACATGCAACACATAAATACATACAAACTCACACACACACACACACACACACGCACGCACACACACACACACACACACACACACACACACACACACACACACACACACACACACACACACACACACACAAACTTACACACAAACTTACACACACACAGACATTACACTCATTGCACAAATACACACCCATACGTCAAACAAATAAACACACACAATTATATAATCAAAGATACTACATAGACACACTCACACTTCAACATAAACTTAAGTTAAGCAGGCTGCTTTTGGTGAACAAAATGATAGAGGTATAGTATGTGACTGCACAAGTGATCATTGCCTGAATGTGCATGCGGCGCACTCATCGATGAAGTGGGTCGGCATGACGCAGAAGTATTTTTATAATTATTATTTATTTTATTATTTATTTTATTTTATTCTAAACACACAACCGCTAAAAACATTAAACATACATTAAAGATACTGCATACACACGCAGACGACACACACACACAAACATGCAACACATAAATACATACAAACTCACACACAAACACACACACACAGACACAAACACAAACACACACACACACTACATGCATTATTATAATAATTATTATAATTATTCATTTTATAGTACTATTCTGCACGCAAAAACACTACACACATGAACTATACAGGAAGCACCCCAACACTCACGCCCATACGACACACATACACACCACACAAATATACATACACACTCACACAGACACACACACACAGACACAGACACACATACACACACAAACGTTTTCTCAATGTTACCACATTCTACCCATTCCACAGAAACAATGACCTGCTCAAGCCCTTGTGCCATTATAGTCACCACCAAACCCAGAAAACATTGAGACAGCTAGCAATGGCGTATCAGGAAGAGACGTCCGGGAATAGTGATGCCTTAAACTTATGTCATATTTGTTTAATAGGTCTTAGCATGCTGAAAAGGCACACAGGTTGTGAGTTTCGAACAAGTGGTTATGGCACAGGTGCTTGGGCCTGCTCATCCTTGCTTGTAAATATATTTCTTCTTTGTTTTTTAAAAGGTCTCGAGGCCAATTTCTTGGCTTTCCTATTCAAAGAGGTCCTTGGTGGACAGCCAGACAAGGGAACAGTATATGCCTGTATGGGACCCATTAATGTTCCTCGCCTGACTGTGTATGCGGGGTCCCCATTGTGATGTTGCTG